>JALIZH010011466.1:0-31757 GCA_030522465.1 Rhipicephalus appendiculatus
AAAACAAAGAGGCCCTAAGCGATCCAGACCAACCTATCTGGGATTTTCGCGCCCCCAAACCACGTTACGAGAGACGCTGTAGTGGAGGGCTCCGGAAATTTCTACCATCTGGTGTTCTTTAACCTGCACTGACATCGCACAGTACATGGGCCTCCAGCATTTCGCGTCCACCGAAAGGCGAACGCAGTGGACGGGATCGAACCGGCGAGCTTCGGATCAGCGGCCGAGAAACCTATTGACAACCGTACAAATAACGGGGGCTTGTTTATTTCTAAGGCATAAAGCATCCTCATTCATGACTCAGAATAAAAACGACAGTACAATCACGGCACAGGTGGCAGAATAATTGAAATATTTCTGGGTGCGAACGCGTCTATGCTGCAAGATGTCTCGCTCGCTTCCGCAGCGTTGCACCTGATCAATGAAACGGAGCATGATGAGAGCCAATCAAGAAGCATGCACCTTAACAACAATCTGCTTCTGTTCGACTGTAAACAAGGTCTGCAACTGCGCGTTTCATTATTGATAAATAGCGCCGAGTATGCAGACATACAAAAAGAGGCTGAACAACAGGATGGTGGGCTGCTGTGAGGTCGTTCAGTCTTTTTCATTTTTTTGCTCTCGGCGTACTTGGCGCTGTTTATCGGTATGGTTATCACACGAACTCGTACAGCTGTCCCTACCAATGACTGCGCGTTTGTTTACTGCGTGCGTGGAACCATTTGCGAGCGCATGGGCGAGTGCAGTTGGGCTTTCAGTGCTGCACGTGTTGGGCTCTTCGCTTTCAAGGCTTCCAAAAGAGCTCAGACGCAATTCGCTTTCATAACACGGCGATCTGGATAATTTTTTTTGGTGTGAAGATTTTATTTCGGAGAAGGTGATATGAGGCACATGGGGCACAGCCACCCTTTTATTCCATATTGTTGGGGCAGCCATTGCCATGCGAGAATTTCTCCTGAAGGCAGGGTGATCCGAGATAGGCGGCAAGAACAATTATTAAGGCGAAACCCTTTAATGCCTCATCCTCGGGGCGTCCGACCATCCGTCGTCCTTGCCCTGGAACGGTGCCAGCTGTGGCCCCGCCCCCTCGCACTCTCAGCAATCACGTGATGGCACAGCGGCGCATAGCAACAGTTGCGCCACCACAGCTGTGCCCTCTCGCCCTTACACTCTCTCATCAATCACGTGATGGCACAGCGGCGGCGTCCGTCCGTCCGTCCGTCCGTGCCCCCTCACCACCGGCAATACTTGCTGAAGCTTGTTGTTGCTACAGGGGCCACAGGCTTTCGCCGAACACACTTTGGAATTTAAAAGTGTCCTTCAACATTTTATCAGCTGCGTAGGAAGCATAGCTGTCAGTGCGGGTTGCACTATAACTGTCTGTCAGAATCGGGCGCTCAGGAAGAACCATGCAATTGCAGTTGGCTCCATTTGGAAGGACAGGCCCCTAGGAACCGCATTGCACCCACGTTCTAGAAGGCCAAATGAAACTTGCTCTTGTTCGTGAATCTCCACGTTTCAGAACAACAGAGCGTTTCAACATTTGAACCAGATTTTTGTGTCATGTTGAAACATCGAAATGACACACACGCTAGTTCGCTTTTGTCCGCTTGTGGCGTCCAGTGGAGCTTCGTGCAACCACTTCCGTTTGTCATGGGATCAAATCAGTCAAACGGCATTGCTTCTCCAAAACATGCGAGCCGTGTAATAAATATTTTTGTACTTTTGTATCGAAATACGCACATTTTCAGCAGCTACGAGACATCTCGCGTCTATTTGCTGGAATCGCAAGTGTAAGAGGGTGTAGGTTAGAAGATCGTTAAAAAAAGAGAGCTCGCAATAGTAGGCGAGTTCACGTTTTACTGATCAAAGAAATGTTTGAACACCTAAACAACACGTGACAGAACATGGACACCGCGTGATAACACTGACCTATTACATGTTTATAAATGACACTCGGCACCGTCAATATAATTTGGCACTTGTAACGACGTCGCGGCGCATAGGCTCCGCCCAGTGCTCGCCTAAGACCTCTATCGTCACGCGTTAGCAACTGATGCAGTAGATGCACACATGGCCTCCCAGAACCGCGTGTTGGGGCGCCTGCAGTGTGCTTAGAAGCGGCAATCACGACAGTGGAAGTTCCAGTGGCTCTAAGAGGAACTATAAAAGAATACATTAAAGCTAGGTGAACGTGGAACTCTAAATCTGAGAACCTTACCCGAATTCTAGCCATCGTAACATCGCGAATATCAGTGACTTGCGAAATATCATCGACGTTTTTTGTAGCCTACGCCACACGTGCAACAGTAAATTTGTTAACTAATGCAAGGACAAGCCACAGAGCCCAGCAAGATCCTCTTAACAACGATATGAAAATGCACTAAATAAAACTACTTATGAACGAGTCCCTAAATGTTGCGGTAAATCCTTGCACCTAAACAAATGTGCCGGGTTAGTTATTCACGCAAACTGGAAGAGTCACCACGGTGACACTTTCCTCGATCGAAAGATACGGCGGCGATAACGCATTGAACAAACATCACGTGCCGTCGACGAGGCTCTTACGCACCTGTCAGGCTCGCTAACCGCGGGTCGCGGCTTTCCCGATACGCGCAAGTCGTGACCGCGATTTGACTTATTCTGACAGGCAATGAAATGTATTGAAGCGCATCGAGAGCCGTGTCCTAGGCACTTGTGTCAGGTGTGCCACCGCAGCCGCATACACATTTTTAATGCATCCCGAAAAACGTCCTTCAGTTCGCGGCTGCGTGCATTAACAGAGCCACAATTTTAGTTCACGCAACTACTACAGAATCGCTCTAAGGCTCCTGCAGTTTAATAAACGGCGACAACATCGATGTATTTTCTGCATGAGAGAGTGCCGCGCTATTCACATCGCTAACATACAAGCACTCTAATGTAAACGTGTTATCTACAACTCCACTCAAGGCTTATTCCAATGAACGTGACGCGGGGCATTGCACTGACAAGCCATTCACAAAACTAATCGTTCTTGTTGCATAAAAGAGGTTGCATCATCCTCTTAACAGTGGCCCGTCTGCCCACTGTTTCGGCGGACAGGCCAAACAGCATGCATTGTCATTGTCCCGCTTGGGCAGACGCGCCGCTGTTTCAAGATTATTGGATCACAAAGCTACTTTGAGAGAATAGCCATGTTCTAGTTTATCGTGACATTCTAGGGAATGCGACTGGCTGCTTGGGCTTTCAAAAACAAGGGCACTCTCGAGTCTGAAGGCGAAGGTGGCAGGGGAGGTTGAAAAAAAACACATCTCCTAAGCTCTTCCGTCCTACCCCCTTACAGCGCTTGGGCTTGTGTGTTTACTCTTGTGCCTTCGTTTTTCGAGCTGCTTTGCAGTCACGATATCCATACCAACAGGCTCATTCCCAGGCCCCATTAAATTTTCATTGACAAATGAGGGTAGAACGTGTATCGTGAGACTTTTTCTCATGCTACTTGCCAGTGAGTTGGACTACTTGAACCCAGACGACTAAGTTACACGTCAACTAATGTCTCATATACGCTTCCTTTCAGCCATGTGTTCCTGAGCACGTATATATATATATATATATATATATATATATATATATATATATATATATATATATATATATATATATATATATATATATGTGTGTGTGTGTGTGTGTGTGTGTGTGTGCGTGTGTTATACTTGCATTTGTGTAAATAGCGCTGCCTTCCTCAAAATGCAACACCAACTCGTCCGGCAGACCACCCGAAGGTTTTTCAAGAGTATCTTGTTATGAGTTACACGTTTCGGTGGCGGTGGCGGCATAGCACGTGAAATACCTAGCAGTCTAGAGACATACGGCACTCGAATGTGCGCCGTTCACATGCGTATTAGTATGCGCCGTTCTCCAATAATTAATCCTGCCTCTCTCGTGGGCATGTCGGCGATCAGCCGTTTGCGATATGCCAATCTGATTTCTTATCGGAGTGACTTGTCATTTTACGTTGCCACATTTCATTGTTGCCTGGAACGTCGTTGCTGCCTGTAGCAAGAAAAGTGTTGCGCTGTGAAGCATGTGGATGACGGTCCGACTCCCGGCATGGAGGAAGGAAATAGTTAGGAGGAAGCATTCCACAATACGATATAAACAAACAAATAAATAAATAAATAAATAAATAAATAAATAGTATGTCAGGCACGCAGACCCAAAACTTCGCATGCCCCCATTTTCCCGGTAGCGCAAGCTGCCCTGCTTTTTTCAAAGGTTTTTTTTTTTTTATCAAACTGTGACAATAGTTTGTTGCCCATGAATCTCTTTCATATCGTGGCCCTGTGCTACGACGAGGTGGTTTCTGTTATTGATGAAATCTCTGCGGTTTCAAAAGCCTCAAAAGACGGATGGCTGCGCCCGATAAGGCAAATTTATCCTGAAGATACCCTTAAAATCATCGTGATCGCAAAAAAAAAAAAAAAAAAAAAAAAAAAAAAAAAAAAAAAAAAAAGACAGAGGGAAAAGAAAAGGAACACACAAAAGAAAACAAAAAAAGAAGTGGATAGGATCGACGTAGGCTATTACGGTGCTCAGACGCAGGTTGGTGCCCAACGTATTGTTATTGTCGGTTGAGCAACACTAAACACTCGAGCCGGCGTTCTTTGTGACAATTAGCGTTATGTCTGCCTTCTCGGACACAAAGTTATCATCTCAAGAACTTACTGCAGCGTATACGAGGATACCCAGAAATGTCGCTCTGTTGTTTCGTTTCCGGCCTTTTGTCTGTGTGAATTGAAAACAGGATAGAGAATGGGAGATAATGGTTTGCTGGAGAGAAGGGCTCCTCTTACAGCAAGACACACGAAAGCCCAGTCTTTGCAACCGATTTTCGTTAAAGCTGAAGCACTGCAAAACAGCTTCCTTTTTACGAGGACGATAGTGGACTGAAATAATGCTTACAGATTCTATGATAGTGTCGCCAAACTTCGTTCATTCTCTGGAAGAACAGATTTTTACTGTGATACGTATATTTACAGATATTTACAGGCAGAGACGGTGGTTGACACAATGGCGGGCTGGGAAATGCCCCTTAACCCTTCGTAGTTGTCTCTCTGTCAGACCGGTACCCTGAGGAATTTAGAGCGCAGCTGTTAGTGATGCAGAACTATCGATAGCACTATCGATACTATCGATAGTTGAGTGCCTATCGAACTATCGATGGTAGAAAAAGCTATCGATAGGACGTTTTATAGTACAGCATCGACAGTATAAAATCAACCGCGCGAACTCATTTCAGCATAACCTTCATTCCTCCGATGCATCGTAAAGAGTGAAGCAGCAGGAGCAGTCTGAAGGGCGAGAAGGTTGATGTGACCGTGTTCTTTCACCATAATGCTTCGCTGACAAATGATAATTAAGTTGAACTGTTCTTCTGTAGTAGAAAGGAAGTCATTACATACGGCGGAACTGCGTGGCTTCAAATTCACATTGCCTTTTGTGATTTCAAAATAAAAATATCAAGTAGTAATTGTTGGAGTTTTACATCCCAACATAAAAATATGAAGAACTAAGTTTTTAATTGTAAGAGGTAACCACTCTACCAGCGTGACGGGTGCACAGCGACAGACGATGAGCTACAGGCCTCTATAAGCCGCAACAAATAATGTGCTTGGCGTTCAGGACCCGTTCCGCTCAATGAGGCGGAACGCGATGACATCATCATGTCATCGCGTTCATCATCATATCATCGCGATGACATGTCATCATGTCATCGCATGACAACATCGCTCGGTCAAAAGTAGGCTGATCACGAAGGTAGTGCGACAACAGGTGAGGTACAGCAAGGTTGCACTGCCTCAGTTACTGGGGGCAGTACAAAAGAACGTTAGGTGCAGAAAGCTTTTGGAGAAGGGTAGCTGGGCATCAATACATCGAGTGAGAAGAAAAAGAAGCTGCCGGCTTTCCCCTTCGCGTCGTCTTAGGCGAATGCATAATGCATTTTTTAGATGCGAAGCAGATCTTTGACTAGCGTGTGTAACGCTGTCCCTCCGTGCGTCCGTACGAACGCGCCGCAACGCGCTCCCGTCGCCGCAGGTGTTGGAGCGGTGCCAAGTAGGTCACGGCGTTGACGTCACGCTCCCCTCGCAGTGCGCGCTGACGTCACTCTCTCCCTCGCCTGCCGCGCTCTCGCCGCAGCGCCCGCAGCTGCCGCCTCGTCCGTTCGCCCGCAACACCTGCCGCTACCGTCGCTCGCTACACCGCCGACTCGTCGGTTCACGCGCAAAAAATTAACACCATCTTCCCAAAGGGAACCCTGATGGGATGCGAAGCAGCAGCGTTGCGCACGGGTGGCGTCACGGGTTGAACGGCGCTAACGCAGTTGCTGCGGTGAGCGCTGGAAGATTCCTTTGAAGCGATGGCTGGCGTAGGTCTTGTCGTTTCTTCAGAGTGGACACGGGCGCTGGACCGGAGCTGGCGCGTTAGCGCCGTTCAACCCGTGACGCCACCCGTGCGCAACGCTGCTGCTTCGCATCCCATCAGGGTTCCCTTTGGGAAGATGGTGTTAATTCGTGATGTGCACGTGGCTTTTATTTCTTAGTGAGGTCAAGTCTGCAGCTATCGGATTCTCTTAAGGAATAATAAACTGGAAATAAGGGCTAGGTTATTCGAAGAGAACGTATACGTTTGTTTAGAATAACTGTACGCATACGTGCGCAAGGATAGCGGTTTCTCTACGCTGTGAGGATGGAGTTGATAATTTTGCACATCGCAGACGTCAAGACTGTCGCCAGAAAATTTCAAGGGACTTGCTAAACAGTGTACGGATTTCGTTTTTCTCTCATTTAGGCACTTAGATAAAGCACCTTCTGAAGAAGTGTTTTATTCATCTTCATTCGAAAATGTTTTTTTTTTTGCGGTTACCAGAACTATGAAGTGACCTTAGTAATGGCAGATGCAAGTATGCACAGATTGTTTCGGCATTAGACAAGGAAGCCGACATGTTCATAGTAAACATAAGTGCGCCGACTATTGTGTCTATCGCGTTCTGGAAGTTGACGTATCGGTTATCATTTAGGTGCGGCGCACTTACACCGGCATAGCGTTGGTTATGACGTAGTTTTGACGTTGCTGCGCTGGACACCGTGGCCGATAGCTTTCCTTTTGCGATAAGCCTGCGGTCATCGTTCTTTGTAAACACTAGTGAGAACGATCAACTCCAGACACGCTAGCACAAAGTGTGACTTCCGGCCTGTCAAAAAACGTTGCAAAAGTAGTACATACAAGATACCGTGGCTCGATGCGCGCGAGATGCGCGTTCACTACGCGATTGCTGCATTCAGGTGACTAAAGAAATGAAGAAAAGCTGCATTTCATTGGAGCGTTGCTCGAGTCGCGAGGGCTGTGCGTTCAGTTCGCCATTGCTGCTTTCGCGTGGCTAAATAAATGAAGAAAAGCTGTAATCCTCTGGAGCATGGCTCGAGGCGCGAGAGCTGTGCTTTCACTTCGTCATTACGGCATTCGCGTGACTAAATGAATGAATGCATTGAAAGCAGAAGAGAGCGGTTCTCGGCCGCAGTTTGGGCATAGGTGGGGAAGGGATTGTTGGGTGAACAGCGTAAGCATATTAAACTAACATCAGTTCGTGTGAAACCGTTTTCGGTAGGGGTTCAATAGAGTCGCTCTCGAGCGAGATGGTCGACCTCTTCTACACCACTCGAAACAGGCCACTTATACTAGCATCAGTTCGCAAGTGCGAGAGCTGTGCGTCGACTTCGTCAGTGCTGCATTCGCGTCACTAAAGAAATGAAGACAAGCTGCGTTCTCCTGGCGCGTGGCTCGAGGCTCGGGAGCTGTGCGTTCACTTCGTCATTGCGGTGTTCGCGTTGCGGTATTCGTCAACGTAGATGGCTACTGCAAGTTCTGTCTTTCTCCAACATTAGAGCCAATTTCCGCATCCCTATTGAAAATAGTGCAGGGGGGGGGGGGTAATAGAGCCCGGGAGTGCCCTTACTCGCTATGCGAGTCCTGTCCCCTTTTAGATGACCGAGACCTATGGACGCCGTTGTATTGTTTAGAAAAATATGCACGTAGCTGTAGGTTTTTTTCCCAACAACTTCTCTCGTGTATGCCGGTCAATATTGTGTCATGACATATGTTCTCTTAGGCTCTCCGCAGGTCCAATTCAAGCAGGATTCTATTCATGCTCTCAAGTGGTGGGTAAAGAACTTCTTCCCGAAGGATATTGATGACGTCCTGTGTGTAAATTCTCAGCCGGAAGCCAAACATGCATTTGGTAGGTGATTGTTGTCCTCTTAATACCATCCAAGTCGTGTAAGGATGTCGTTCTCGAAAAGTTTGCCCAGGCAAAAGGTAGGTTTTGGAGCGATTTTGGTTTTCCTGGCTTGGCTATTAGGATTACTTCTGCCTCCTTCCATTCAGGTGGTATAGATCATCCTGTCTTTCATATCGTCTCATTGAAGAACTTTGTTAGCAGATCTAGTGTTTCGCTAGACAAGCTTCTAATCATGGCGTTCATGATAGGATCCGTTCCGGGCGCAGTGTTCTTGGAGGACTGCGCCGCGGTGCACACTTCTGAGAGTGACACTGGTTCATCAAGGGCAGGGTTTGCCGGACCCATATAGGCTGATATGGTTGTACGCGTTGGCCTTTCTCCCGTGGGCGTCTATTGGAGCTCGCAAAGAAGGTCCGCGTCTGAGCTTGCGTCGTGGTTAAAAGAAACGACAAGGTGTCCGCTCTTCAGCAATTCGGTAACCTACACTTCTTCTCATGCACGCACTATTACACCAGGCTTCCGGAACGCGAGAGGCAGAACTCGTAGCTTAAGCTGTGAACGCGCGAAGACTCTCCGCTGCTGGCTGGTGCGTCTCTAACTTAAACAAAGCACTCACTCAAACTGTATTGCAAGGAAATGGAGTGAGTATCGGGGAGCCAGCATCCGCGGCGCTCGTTAGTGTTACGATGCAGTACTTTACCACTCCAAGACGGCGACACCGCCCCACGACAACCAAGGTCACTGTGCAAGGGAGACGGAGTGAAAGACATAAGGCGCGTTTGTAAAGGCTCATGCATGAGCGTCAGTAGCCCAGTGCTTAAAGCGCCGCGACTCATGTCGTCGCGGACCGAGAGGTCACGGGTTCGACTTCCAGGTAAGCCAAATGAGCGAGACTTCTTCTGGTTCTTTGTCATCTGTTGGTGTGCATCTCACCGACGTCACATACGGGACGGAAGTGATGTCACTTAAGTCTTGGCGGACCCCGGCACAAATAGCTTTCATGTTAACAAAAGTACACAATAATAATATCTGGTGTGTTACGTCCCAAAACAACGTATGAATATGAGGGACGCCGTAGTGGAGGGCTCCGTAAATTTTGACCATCTGGCGTCCTTTAACGTGCCCTGACATCGCACAGTACACGGGTCTCTACCATATCGCCTCCATCGAAATGCGACCGCCGCGGCCGGGATCGAACATGCGACCTTTGGGTCAGCAGCCGAGCACTGTAACCGCAACGCCACCGCAGCGGACTAAAACAAAAGTACAGCGAACGTGAAAAATAAGCAGTACCGCGGCTAAGAACAACGAGCGATTTATTCAATGGAGATGATCGTCTTCAGCGTCCAACTGCTCGGCTCACAATTCTGCTCGCGTTCCTCTGGGCTCGCCTTCTTTCTCCGTATCGCGATAAAATCGATACACCGTAAAATTATTTCACTACTGGGATACAAATCCATTTTTCAAAGGTATCTCGATACAGAAATACTGATACTCAAAAGTATCTTTGAGATACTGTCGCGATAATCGCGATACTGCTTAGGCCTGCATGCTAGCACGTAAAGGATGTGAGGTCGTCGCTCAAAATGATCACACGATGATGAGAACGCGAGAAATTATTCGAAGCGTTGGTCCAAGACGCACGATTTGAGACGAACAGAACCCAGACAAACGAAGCGAAGCCGTTGCCAGGCGTCGCCGCCAGTCGGAAACACGAACGATTGCAACATTCGGATCGTCGACGTTGTTACTAGCGTATTGTCGCTCAGGGCTTGCGCGCCCGCTGAGCGCATCACAACTATCGACGTCGCCACATGGGTGCTAAACGCCCCGTTGAGTCTCAGTGCGCTGTTGACCATATAAATAAAGTAACTTCGATGTAACGGCCGCATACTTCGCCGAAATATCTTATACATACCAATCTTTCGAGTGAAGGCCGCATCTCTAACTTGAAACTTCAGGTCACTGCTCTTTTAATTCCATTTATTTCTTTATGGCGGCGATGGTGTTATGGGACGGACGGATGGAAGGACAAACGTACAGTTTTCTCAGCGAGTTGGTGTGGAATGTGACAGAAGTAAATAAAGAAACGTGAAACAAGTAAATATGAGGGTGTGTTTAGGTGGCTGCAGAAATCTTCTTTCATATAAGTAGGTCAGAGGCAGATGCAACAGCCTAAGGATGGCCTACCATAAGTTCACTGCACGAGTCACAAAGAGAGAAGAACAATTAAACAAGAATTAAAAAAAAGAAACGTGAAAAGAGTTAACGAAGTGTAAAAAAGGAGTCATGTGTCCTTCAAAAGTCCGTGTTATCTTTAGCGCTTCGCCATCATGAACATTTACCAAGACGCGCAACTGGCAGTCATTTTAAGAGTTAACGTATGTGTAAACGTACCACATGCAAGAATTTGATGTTGTATGGTGATTTTACATTGTCATTCCAGGAAATACGCAAGACTAAACAATTACTGAAACAATCGGCATTGAGACAATAGGTAAACTTTTGCAACGGAAAAATGGGGAAAATATTAGCACGCCTACCACAATAACACGAACTGCGCTACCAGACTAAGCTTGCATAACCAAGCAACAAATATGCTGAATGTTTTGGAGGTCATTAGCAAAATTGATATTCCAGTATAGCAATCATGTATTAGCAAGTGTATGAGTTCCATAAAAAAGCGATATTCAGAACTAAGCCCATAGTAGGTCGGGCATAGAACGGTATTAGGTACGGTCTAGGAGAGAAGATGAATGAGCGCAATGGTGACGTAGAACTTCCCTTGAGGATACAAAGCGGGCTTTAATTGGAATAGCTGTCATCTAATAGTGTGACTGGAGCCAGGGTAGCGATACCTGCTAAGACTTCGAAATAAGGGCACAAAGCCTATCAGTCGGACGACGCCACGGATAGCGGTCTCTGGTCGCTGAATAGCCAGGAGCTCATGCCCGGACGTGTGGAGCTTTTGTGGTATTCCGGGGCAATGTCAGTTCCCGGGAAGGAAGGAAGGAAGGAAGGAACAGGAGAGAAAGGAAAGACAGGGATGTTAACCAGTCTAGAAGGACCGGTATGCTACCCTACACTGGGGAATGGGATGCGCGAGTTTTAAAGATGGAGAAAGAGAGAGAGAGAGAAAAGAGCACGCACACAAGAAGTCACACCTCACAGTCATGATAACGCCATAAGTCTATAACCGCCGGTGGAAGTCTGATGTCTTCAAGAAGTTGAGCACTGCCTTCGTCGCCTTCAGCCGCGATGACCTCTCAGGACGGCATTCCAGAATGGTTTCTGCCGTCATCGGTCTGCGATTTATGCGAGCTAGAGCGACTGCGAGTGATTTTTTTCTGCGCATTGTAGCGAGGACAGTAGCAGAAGACGTGCTCTAATATCTCCTCGCTACCGCAGTTGTCACAAAAAGGGTTGTCAGCCATTTCAATTCGGAAGGAGAATGACTTAGTGAAAGCCACTCTTAGCCATAAACGGCAAAGCAGAGTGGCATCATTTCGGTGTAATCCAGTAGGTGTCTGAAGACGTAAAATGTTCGGGCCTTGGTGCTGTTGGCTGCGCAGTCTACCTGCGGTATTCCAAGTGGAAAAAGTGATTTCTTGTGCGGCCACTCGAAGTTGGCTAGCAGCTGCGGTTCTTGATAGTGGTATTGTCTCGAGCCTGTCGCCTTGAAGAGCTGATCGAGCAGCATTGTCGGCGTGTTCATTGCCTGTCACGCCGCAGTGACTTGGAAGCCTCTGAAATGTCACGTGGTGTCCTTTCTTGAACGAAGTATGGAGGAGATACCTAACCTTGAAAACCAAGTGCTCGTATGGTCCGTGCCGCAGGGCTGACAGCAAAGATTGCAGAGCTGCCTTCGAATCATTGAAGACTGACCATCTTTGAGGCTGTTCGCGTTTGGCTACACGCAGTGCAGCGCGAAAAACGCCAAGTTCTGCTGCCGTCGATGTCGTTGGGTGGTCTGTCTTGAAACTGACGGTAATAGCTTTCGCTGGGACGACCACTGCTCCGGACGAACACTGGAGAATAGTTGATTCATCAGTATAAACATGTAAGTGATGGGCGTACTTCTCGTGCAAAAGAATCAGAGATAGCTGCTTCAGCACTGGTGATGACAACTCAGATTGTTTTCTGATTCCCGGTACGCTGAGGTGCACTTCAGGTCGAATGAAGCACCACTGAGGTAGCGCTGGCTTAGACGCGGGGCTAAAGCCTGACTGAAGGTGGACAGCAGACTTGCGGCATTTCTGTTGCTAAGGCTGTCATCAATGTTATCGATGGATGCGCTGAACTCTTGTTGACAAATTTTAGCAGAGAACGCCGAGACATTGTTAGAGGCACGGCTATTGCCTATTTCGACAAACTTGCTCAAATAGAAGATTGCCATTTAGTGTAGTAGGCGGCAGCGTCTACTATCACTAAACCGACACCTGTTGACGTTAGTCCGACGTTATCTCCCATCGAGCGCGACCGCCTTCTCGCGCTGATCAACAAGTTTCACGGCTGCTTCTCATCCACTTCAAGAGTTGGTCAAACGCCGCTGACGAAACACCGCATCATCACAGATTCCGACGCCAGACCTATCCGGCAAATTCCTTATCGCGTTGCCCCAAAGGAGCGTGAGGCAATTCAAGAACAAGTGAAAACTATGCTGGAAGACGGCGTTATTCGGCCATCTAACAGTCCTAGGGCATCGGCCGTAGTCCTCGTCAAAAAAAAAAAAAAAAAAAAAAAAAAAAAAAAAAAAAAAAAAAAAAAGATGAAGGACGGCAGCTTTTGTTTCTGCGTGGACTACCGTAAACTCAACCAGATCACTAAGAGGACATTTATCCGCTGCCGCGTATTGGTGATTCCTTGGATAGGCTACGAAGAGCACGCTACTTTTCGTCATTGGACTAGAAAAGCGGCTACAGGCAAATTGAAGTGTATTAGAGAGACCGTGAGAAGACAGCCTTTGTCATGCGCGACGGACTTTGTGAACTTCAGGTTTGAAATCGTTTCACAATACGACGCCCATGGTCTTTCTGAAGGCAGTGCTGCAAGAGAATGGCGATGAGCCCGGTCAGTTTCCGGGGAAGTACATGTGATTACTGGGGATTCTTCATTGTATGTTTATACGATAGAGTTATTTTAAACACTGTTAGTTGTTCGATAGTGGGGAGGGAACGACGACAAGAATGCTCTATCCCATCCATTTTTCGCTCAAGTAAATTTTCCGAGTGCTCTGATGTTGATGTTAGACTGACTCGCGTTATCGCTCTTTTTGACATTTCAGAACACATGCATATGATAGCGTAAGGAAAATAAATGGGTGATGGTTCACTGCATGAACGCCATTGAAAATAGTCGTGTGGTGCATTTTCTTTTGTAAAGTGAAAATGGAGACGTAACGTACTTAATCACTCCTAATGTGTCTTCTGCCCTAATGTCCGCTTTCCGTTGCGTCGAGACTATAATACGCTGTTCCTGACCACATAGCAGCGAGCCGCAGTGTATTGCTTAACCATGAACATCATACACGTGTCCCAGAAAGTGTCCCAGTGTGCACTTTTCTCAGAAAAATATCACTGTGCTCGCGAGATTTAGGGAGGTTGAGACCAATGAGTGCATCTGTTGGTGGTCTCTTCCGTTATCTACGAAAGAAATAAGGTTTCTTATTGACGGCATATGACAAACGATTAGTAATGCACTCGTCTTTGTACTATCAAGTGATTCGTTATTTCTTTTTTTTTTATTTTTGTGCGTATATCCAGAGCATCTGGCGTTGAACCTTGGCTGGAAATTAGAAGAATGCAAGTGTTGGTGTATTACGCCTTAAACTCACTATTTGATTCTGAGGGACGCCGTAGTGGAGGGCTCGGAAAACTTGGGGTTCTTTTAACGGGGACACAAATCTAAGAACAGAGTCCTCTAGCATTTGACTTCCATCGCGATGCGGCCGCCGTGGCCGACGGCCTTGAATTGCGGCCACGGCGGCCGCAATTCGATCTGGCGACCTTCCGGTCAGCAATGGAGCACCGTAACTATCGCGGCGGGTCCGAAGATATGCGTGCACTCGGTGTCTCTACGCGTGCTTTTGTCACGTCTGCGCCACAGTCTAATGAGTGGATATTCCGCATCGTATAATGCGAACGGAGCGCATGGAGAGCTAAAATTGCTTCGATAAGTTCCCTTGTAACGCAAGTGAAAATCCGCAGGGATAAGTGGGTTTTCCGAAGGACCCGGGAATACCCGCAACCCGATAACGTCACCTGCTTTTTTCGCAATGTTATCAAACTGCTGACCATGAAAGAACTAGGCCCAGTGTAAGAAAATAGCACGTTCTTCGTGACGGTTGTTACAAGGTTTTGCATGAGCTGCTATTGCACGCAGCACTTCCGATTGTCCTCTGCAACACGTGCGGAGACAGCCTGTAAAACCCACATGTCTTAACAATCGATGCCCCTCGTGCGATATCTGTCGTGGGTAGATAACTTCTGCATTGTTCAGTAGGCGGAAATTGTACCGATTTAACCTGCGAAGAAACCTGCACTTGAAAACGTTCCAGTTCATTGTTGCCAAGGACGTCGTCAGTTATGGCAGTGAAGTTATGCTAGAGTGTCCTGTAAGTCGCATGAATAGGCAGCAAGGTTTAAACCACGCAGCCTTATTCAGCTGTGGACCGTGTCTAGTTTGAACACAAAGCCACCGGCGTGGATTAAGGTTTCTTATTTATTTACTTATACGCTTCGTAGATGCGTTGTGCAAGGGTGGTGAGATACAAAGTAAGAGCAAAGTTGGTTCTCAGCAAAAGCAATGACATGTGCACAAAAGTAAGAACAAAATACTTCGAATTTATTGAGAAAAGCTGTTAGGCAGATCTAATGTGTATAATCCCTATCGCTATATGTGTAAAATTATTCTGTCTATCAGTGAACCTTGCCAATTTCAGTGCTGCTACTTGATTGAATGTTGCGTAGCGTTATTTTCAGCATATGTGGTGTTTGTGTGACTACATTTTATGTGAACTCTAGAGTTATGTGGCTGGACTGTAGTTGTGTTTTTTTTCTGGGTCGCTACGTGAACGGAATTGCTCCATATGTGGTAACGTTTATGGTTTCACTGAATTGCTGGAACTCTCCCTAAGTGCTCTTTTGTATATTTTTATTTTCCTCGCTGTGATTGCACCAATTCTATTATCTGTGAAAAGAAGTAGCCGGCGTTATATAGAAACGATAACATCTTCTAAACAACATATAATTTCAAAAAACGTAGGTTAACGAAAATTTTTGTGTGGCGTGGACGCATTTTTTTCATTCAAGAACTTGGACAGACTGCGTGAGCGTATGGACCTTTGTATAGCTTTGTGCTTGTTTTCTACTTTGTGGCGACTACAATTGTGCAAGAGAAGGAGAGCAGCCAGCTGCACGCTTTGGCACTAAGCTCTCTATACATACATTTAATAAAAAAAAAGAACAATGGGAAGTGCCGCAACGTAGGGGTAGTACATAGTTAGTGATATCAGACGTTAGATTATCAAAGGTGGACTAACATAAAAGTTCAAGCTCAAGATGTGCCCTTCTTTCGATTTCTCGGTACGCATAAGTATTTTTCACAAAATTTGTATGGCGTCCGTCACCTGGAAGTAATTTTAGTTCGAGGGCAAAAAGCGTACGAAAACTCAAAGGGACTTTCAGCAACCTGCGACACTGACACTACTGTGACGTGTTCAGTGTGGCGCATACCATCCTGAGTGACGATGCGCTAGTAGCGATGACGTCGACGCCTGGAAACGCTCTCACTCTTCATGCCTGATTTTCGTCGCTCCGCTTTGAATGATTTCACGGAATTACAAGACGCAAACCACCAAGAAAAGACAGGGGAAAGGAAAGAGCATGATTCGACGTCTGCTCGTGAATCAGCATGTCGGGAAACCATTTTGAGCTGAAGTTGTGTTGTTGGAAGCGCGGAAAAAGCGGAGCTAGTGTGTGGTTTCATTACACGTACACTGTTAGCAAAAACCGTACATTTATAGGGGCTGCCTACGGGACCGAAGCCGCACAAACGCCGTTATCGCCGCATCCTGTAGCGCGCCTCAACGGTACCGAAACAAAACCGTACATTTATAGGGGCTGCCTACGGGACCGAAGCCGCACAAACGCCGTTATCGCCGCATCCTGTAGCGCGCCTCAACGGTACCGAAACAATCTCCCAACCGAATTTTATTAGGGGGCATGATAACTAGTTACGTTTATTGTGATTGGTCTTTGGTCAATGCGGTTATATTCTACAATTTACAAGCGCCCGTACCACAGCGATTTTGCTGTTGCAGCATTAAAACTTCGAACGCACTATTTCTTTGCTCGGAATCCGCGAGGCAATCGCACCACCGCACGACGCCATCGCGCTCAAGAACACTTCTTGTGATGGTAGCTTGATGCAATGGGTTGGTGGCTTGGTACAATAAGCTTTTACGAGCCATGGCGGCGGCGGTTTTGTTCTGGTGGATTGGATATCTTCCCGCGCTTTCGCTACAAAGTCCAGCCGTGCAGCGTCGACATCGTGGCATACTCGACGGCTCCTGTCAAAGCATTGCACGGTAAGTTCCAATAACTTCATGTTTTTGTGGTGTCAGGGAGTGTCATACCCACAAATCACCGACGCACTGCATTCCCGTGCGCCCGACTTTCAATATGGCGTGCCTCTTTGCTGACGGTTCATCGCGTTCAACAAGGTGCTGCGAGAAAAACACGGACAAGAAGGGAACTAGATCGCGCCCGTCCTCGTTCTCTTCGTGTACGTGTTTCATTTGCGTGGCACCTTGTTTAACGATGTACGGTCGACTCGCCCAGCAACATGCATTATTTCAGGCTAATGTTGTGCGAGTTGCTTTGGCGACGTTCAGCCGTCGTTCTTGGTATTCATGTAGCTGAACCGCAGAGCTTGCTGTATAGTCCAGCTGCATGACTGGTCGCCCTGGGAACGTCGTTGCCGAATCGTGTGGCGGTGCTTGTTACTTCGTTTAGCCGTGGTGATTCGCGTCTTGTTTGGTGTGTCGTTGCACGAACTTGTCGGCATTGACGGGTCTTGCGTATCGCTCACATCTACTAAATATAGCACATGAAAGCGCAGTCAGAGATGACATCCGCGCTGCGCTGGGAAAAAATTTAAACGGTTTGGCTGAGCACGCTACTGCATAATATAAAGTAAAAGTATATTTTCACGGACCAAATTAATTACTTTTATGCAGCAAGTTCATCAAGTATACTGCAGATCGTGAAGGCGTTGCTAAACTGTTTTATTACGCAAGTAGAATGCATAGTCAAGCACAGTGGGATAGTATAAAGCGTGCAGGGTTTATTCCTTTGACAGCCTGTACGCCTTCCGCTACCGCTTTCGCCGATCTCAAAAAAAGGTTCATCTGTGAGCTGCGGTTATCACAGCGCGACTATTTTCGTCGGGGCATCGGTTCCCGCGGTGGCGCGGATCAGATTTCTTGATCGCCACTGTGCCGACATCCCGGCAATTTCATTTAGTGCTTTGAAAGAAGACGCTTTAGGATCGCCGCGCGGTGTTATATAGTTCTGGTCCGAGATTGTAGGGGTGTACTGCGTGAATGAGTATCTTTTACTGAGAGAGTGTCACCGCGGAAGCAGGGGTTAAATATCGTGCGTCGATAACACATTTCTGAACGCGTCAAATGTGCGGAAGTGGAGTGGATAGGCCACCAAATTAATTCTGTGCATCAGTGAGGGAATGCGGCTGCATTGACAGTTGTGAGCGGGTCAAGAAACACCAAACTCGTCTTCAATTGTAAAACTAGCTGTGTACTACAATATCATTCTCTGAAAACTGAGAATAGTAACGTACACTTTCCTTCTTTGCACTAAACACTTTAGAGGCAGTTTCTGCTTTCAACTATATTCCAAAATAATTTTAAATGTGCAATCTTATTGAACGTGTATTAGGTTCATTTAAGTATTATTTGTGGTGTTTCCTTCCATAATGACTTGTAGCTAGGTAGACAGAGTGGAAGTGCGCCTTATAAACTACAGTGAGCATATGCCTAAACATTGTGCCTGTTTTATACCAATTAACGTGCATGGTCCTGTTGTAAAACTTCCAGCTAGTCGAACGTCCTATTCGAGACATCTATTCAACTTTAACAAGTCTACACAGACGAAACCCATACGGATTCCTCTGCAACAAAGTGTCACAGATGAGATAAAATTTTTGAGGTGGTGATGTACAAACACAAGGTGAAACAATGTAATATATCTTTCTTTTCCCACAAAAATTTTCGCAGAATTTCTTTCTCCAACCTTTGGTTTTCGCTATAAGCTCTTTGACAAGTGCGACGTCATGCTGCCACCTGCAAAGCTTATTCAGGGGGGTGGTGTGTCTACCTCAGAAAGAAGATGGCCTTGGGTGTGAGCCCCAGACCAAGAAGTTGTCTCAGATATGAAGTTTCACCTTGAGGAATGGAACTCCACTGTAGCAGGCTGCTGTGATTTGGCTATATGTCTCATTCTCACTCCTTTAAGTCTCTGCCTTGCAAATTTTCCTGAATTATTCTTATTGCTATTTTTGTTGGGCCAATTTAGAGTTGCTTTGACTATAAGTCTCTGATTAAGCAGGGAGTGTTATTGCATTTTTAAACCAGCAACCATGCATCTACCTCTTTTATTTCAGATGATTGCGATGAGATGGAGTCACGACAAGACTATCCGGGGACTTGCAGTTGTGAGCATTGTTGATGCCTTCAGAAAGAAAGCAGTGAACAAGAGTAGCAGTAATGACAGTCTGTGTTAAGCACAACTCAGAGTAAAAGGAAGAAAATGTAGGGGTAGAAGGGAAGAAGGCGACAGTGTGAGCTCCAAGTTCCAACTGGTGTTCTTATCTTTGTTTCCTTATACTCTGTTTGAGTTG
This sequence comes from Rhipicephalus appendiculatus, assembly GCA_030522465.1. Taxonomy (NCBI): domain Eukaryota; kingdom Metazoa; phylum Arthropoda; class Arachnida; order Ixodida; family Ixodidae; genus Rhipicephalus; species Rhipicephalus appendiculatus. Next base: position 19,196 of record JALIZH010011466.1, read on the forward strand.
CTTTCAAAACTCGGGAAGTAGTGAAATTTTATGTGTCGCAATGATAAAATTAAGGTTTCTAAATATATTGTTAGCTAAGGCTAATGATTTGTAATACACTCTGATAGCACTCTAAAACTAGGAAGGGCATACTGCCTTTTCCTTGCCATATTTTTTAATCCCCGATTTTTTTCTTACGAGTGTACCAAAGCCATCCTCATTGCTTTGTGTAGCTTTTTTATTCTTGCTGAGTAGTTTGGAATGGCGAGACTTTGCTGCTGCTTGTCATCTTAACAAGCCTTGCACATCCCATGTGATTAATCCCATTAAATGCCTTTTTTTTGCTTATGTTAGTCTTGTTTATGTATTCTACCTTCGGCCTACAGAGAGAAAAAAATAAACTTGATGACAAGCGGCAGAAGCTTAAGGTAACGGTACTTGGCTGCTGACCCGAAAGATGCAGGTTCGGTCTTGGCCAGGAACCCCAGGTGGTCGAGATTATCTGGAACCCTTCATTACGCCATGCTTCACAATCGTGTTGGGCTTTTGGCACATTAAACCTCGGCAATCAATAGTAAACTTGACGCAGAATATTTAGCTACAGAGTAAATGGTTATATTGGTACTCATGTCTATGCGCATCGCACTTTTTAAGCAAGATTTAAAAAATCCATGTGCTCACCTCTCCATAGGGAGTCTGAATATGGCAAGCACGTATGGCAAAGTCTGTAATGTATGTGCATTTCATACCTGTGCAAAATATAACAAATGTGAACTCTGCTTCTTGCAGGTCTATCGACTAGATTGAATGGAAAACCACGAAGAAGCATTCAGCTGGGAAGTGGAAAGCACCGAGAGCGACACCCACACATTGACAGTGTGTAATGGGGAGGGGATTTCAGGCAAGTGTATTCAAACATTGCTAGTTATAGAAATAAAGCACGCAGTAATTTTATACTTTGTATACCAGATATGGTTTTGCAGTGGTCTTTGTTGGCTCAAAAGAATATTTGAAGGTGACGCTTTATGCTTTACAGATGTCGATAAAAGTGCATGAAGTAACACAGCTCTTGGTAAGCTTTCTCAGCCTTTTTTAAAGTACAATTTTTTTTAAAAGTTGAACTGAGCCCACATTTTCAAGTGTTTATCATATATAAAAAGCAAATAATTGCTAAGGCCCTGTAATTCTCTTAACATCTACATGGCACATGTCACCACTTGCTAATTAAAATCATTATAGTATTCTATCTTCGGCCTATTGCCACTGTGGTCACTGCTTGATATCCTAATTGAAAGTGATTATGTTTGGAAGCTGACTGCCAGCAGGACAGTGGGTGCCAAATTGGAAATAGACCCTCATAAAAACTGGTGTACATAAAATGGTGCATTATTTAAAAAACAAAGTCAATGCATCCCAGTTGGTTCAAGAGATTTTGAACAAAGTCGTGTTCAGGCACACGCTTCAGTTAAAGAGTAGCATATGTGTAGTGTGTTCGTGAGCGATACAGTTTTGTTTATCAAACTTTCTAAACATCTAAAACAGTCGCTTAAGTGCACATTGCTACTGTTAAAAAAATTGGCAGATCTCGGGTACCATGGGAATCAATTATATGCGAAGCATGCATCACGAAGTTTGCTGTGTGGCACTTTTCAAAATGAACATAATGTTATGAGGTGGATAAATGTAGTATGTACTCAGTAAACATATGTCGAAGTTTCATACGCATTCACGTATCTAGAAAACATGTAAATGTGAGGATTGGTTGTTTATAGTTGCGTATAGACGCCACCACTAGAGTGAGCACTACCAGCACCAGCTGTGGTAGACTGAAATGTTGTTCTTGTATTAGTCCGTGATGTTCTTTACACAAAGCGTAATACAGAAGCGTATGCTGATTTTTTAATGCTTTGAGGCTAGAGGTACGAAGTGGATCGACGTTAAGTGCAATAGTTGTGTGCATATCGTGGCCTTACCAGGTAAGTCCACTACACTGCGCCTACTAGTGACTACAGTGAGTCTGACATAACGTCAGCACTCACGTTGAAGCACAGGCGTCAGTATTATAAAAACGAAGCGTGCCTTACGGTGGGACGATGTGAAAATAACACGCAACTTTCGTTAGCGTATTCCCCCGGGGACGAGCAACGCTTGAATATAGCTTGCAGAATCATAGGAATACAAATGTAATGTTTATTAGACTGCTATAAAAGTGGAGTAAGCATTGGAACCACAATTGACGTTAACTCAGCAAGACGCCTGTGTCGTAGGTTTACATATGACATGTTTATTGCTTTGTTATAAAATGAGATAGCCAGAACTAGAATCACAATTGAAGTTGCACCGACCTTACGCCTACATGTTGTCTTTTTCCGAAGCAGTTTGAAGACCTGGCATGGCACTGTGGTACAATAGCTGATTGCTGTGCAGAATGCTTGGGTTCAATTCCTGCTGAGATCCTGATTTTTTTATCTTTGCATTCGTCGGGTCTATGCTGCCGATGTCAGTTTCTCTTAATGCTCTCACATCTAAGTTCCTTACATCTGTACTCACTGTTCTGGGGCAGATATGAACTGTCAATCTCCTGTGGCTCATACCCACGTACCACGGCCCGTGGTATACAGGTGTAAGCCACACGTACGCTAAAAGATTTTCATAATATTCATGTCGTGACCAGACAGTCGTATTCCCCAAACTCTTACCCTTCCCTGCCAATTTCGGTTTACACCAAGTTAAAGAGGCGATCACGAGAGCACCCAGACGTTGGCGGCTAGATAGATATGTAGATAGAAACGCTCAAAGTGCCTGCAATCCACAAAGAAATGCTTCACATTTAATACCAACATGCATACATTACTTCCTGAGCACATATTTTTTTAGATGATCACCAAGGCAAAAAAAGAAGCTGCTCAAAACATACAGGTTCCAGACTTCTTTTTTTCTTTCTCAAAATGGTGCGCCCGCCATAGCCTGGCGAGTGTTTGTCTCAACGCTTGCATAAGTTCCAACGTTTAATATTTGCCTAAAATTAAGCACTGCATGTTCACAACAAAGCGTCAGTATTATTTATAGAAAGAGGTTCACAACAAAGCCACAGCGGTATCATTTGTAGAAAGAGCTAGGCAAACGTGTGCTGTTGCATTCACATTATTTGGCAACTAAGTACCAATTATGGTTTGCTCAAAGCTCCAAATCATTTGCTTAGCACAAGTGTTCACTTTTCGTTACTTCTCTAGAATGCTTTCATCTAATGACCAAGAAAAGGGACCCGAGCTGCTCCGTGTGCTTTAAATTTTTCAGTGATGCAATGTCATTTCAAAATCAGATTTAGGTAGAATAAATGTGAGCCAAACCTCACAGCTAAATGTCTTCATTGCTGCCATTAGCATAGGATGAAGGTTACCATGAGCATTTATGACTTTCACAATTGAAACGGCATTGTGATTAGGTAATTGAGCGAGTGGTCTGTCGCTTTGTGTTGTGTTAGTGGTTACGGCAAGTTACATTGCGTGGCTGCTGTCCAAAATATTCCTCTTTGGTCCTGGCCACAGCGGTCACATTTTGACAAAGGTGAAAAGCGACCGTCGTGGCCGTGAGGTCCATGTACTGCGCAATGTTAGAGCCAATTAAAGCACCCAAGTAATCGAAATTCGATGGAGCCCTCCACTACGGTGTGCCTCGTTATGTAGTTTTGGCATGTAAAACCCCACAAATTATCAGCAGCTGGTCTTTTATAAAAAGGTCATAAGCTAAACACCTGTTAACGGTGCTTATGGTTCCAACGCAGAAGCAATGAGACTAGGTATTTTAGTTGATAATGCATAACAAACAGTTCATTGTGGACTTTTATTAGGTCCACATTCCAGCCAAATCAGTCCAGCTAAATCCCTGCGACTGGCGACATAGAACTCCACGTACATGATGATGATGATAGGTGAAGAACAAAGATGTGCCTAATAAACGCCTAAAGTGTTCCTAATGCTTTACATGTGGTCATCATAACGTGGTAAAGAAGTTGCAGCACTTATTCTCTCCTTATGCTTTTACAGTGGCATTTTATTTATTTTGTGAAAAAAGTGGCATTTGGGCAGCAGAAAGTCTCGAGTAATGAATAATTTTGTTGAAAGCATGGCACTGATAAAAGAAACAAAGAATGAACAGGCCTCACTGTCGTCTTCTCTCACCTAGCATCGCTGTTATCGGTATCATAAGCAGTGATGATGTGGCCTCATATGGTTTTATGCTCAGACACATGTACTTCGGTTCAAAGTTGGAATCACTTCTGTTTAACAGCAATATTACCTGCTTTCATTTCTCGTGGTGCTCTTTGTTTCCCCATTCCCCAAACGCCTTTTGGCTGTTCCCCTGTAAGCGGAATGGCCTACTAGCTCCTAGCATGGGCATAACATTGTCGTCCCCCCAACCCCATAATACTCCACGTCTCTCAAAGAATAGTGCAGCACATGTACAAGATGTGCTTTGACTGTCAGCTTGTCTCTCACTGAACAAGTGTTTCAGTATACAAACAATGCTCTCAGTGACACAGTGCATGGTGCCACGCTGTAGCAGCTTTGAGTAGCGTATGAAGTTCGGCCATAGCATGACATAGAAGTTTTAAGATCAGCAAACTATTTAGGGACCCTGCTTTAAGTGTTCTGAGCCATCGTAGCCTGACATTCGTATTCATCTTTTTTATTTTTACAGCCCCGCTTCTAGTTGCATCTGTTGGCTGATCCGCCTGTCAGACTTCACTAAAATCATTTTATTAACTTCTACAGAATACATGTGTAACACTGCTCAGCATGTGTAAACATACGAATATTTTTTTTCTCATTGCTAATTTGCTTTCTTCCAGGTCATTCCATCTTCGAATTTACCTGTCACCTGCATGCTGTTAAGGAGCTCATCATGCCAAACCTCACCTTGAGGCTGACTGTTGAGCACCTGTTTGCTGTCTGCTACTGCTTAGACATCAAGTACGCTGCATGTGCGGGGGCCACACTCGAATTTCTTTTGAGGTCAGTATCTTGCTTCTTATTCATTATGAGAAAATTACCTTCTTGAACAAGCAGCTCTATTCGAGAAAAGGCATCCTATGTAAAGGTGAATTAAAATACGCCTGAGGTCATTTGTTCTAAAAGACAGGGCGTGCTAACACGGACAAAAGAAAGAAGTCAAGACACCACAAAAACCAACTGACCACAGAAAATGTGTGCAAACGTAGAAAGGAAAGAAGGCACAAAAACTTATTTGCTCATGCTGTGCAACAGGCATAGGTCGGCACTTTAAGGGAGTACTCACTCAAACTCGCTCCCCACAATTTTTTCAGCCTTCGAACTCACTCACGTCCACTCACACTCATGAGTACTCACTCACGTTCACACTCACCTCCACTCACACTCATGAGTACTCACTCATACTCAACTCGCCACGTTCAAATGAGTGTGAGTTGAGTGCACTCATGAGTGAGTGTGCCGAGCTCCATAGGTCGGCACTTTAAGGGAGTACTCACTCAAACTCACTCACCACAATTTTTTCAGCCTTCGCGCTCACTCACGTTCACACTCACGTCCACTCACACTCATGAGTACTCACTCACGTTCACACTCACTACCACTCACACTCATGAGTTCTCACTCACGTTCACACTCACGTCCACTCACACGCATGAGTACTCACTCATACTCAACTCACCACGTTCAAATGAGTGTGAGTGAGTGTGAGTTGAGTGCACTCATGAGTGAGTGTGCCGAGCTATGGCAACAGGCGAACCTATCAATCCGGGACGTGTGGGGTCTACGTGAAAGATAACAGTTAAAGCGTTTGATTTCATCTTTATAAAAATTAACCGAGAATTGGTTCATGCATGTGCTACCACTATTATCGATATGCCATGCCTCAATCATCAGGTGCATTTCATCATTCCTATGCAGGTGCAAAATTGCGCATTCATCGAATTTTCGTTTGTACTTGCACTCGACAATGTAAAGAAAGATTAGAAGGTGAGCATCCGGTTAGCGATCTATGTTCCAATAATCCCAGGTTAATGCAATGACCCGTCTGTCCTACATAGAAGCGACCGCAGCTGAGAGGAACCTTATACACCACACCTGTACGGCTGGTGTACTGGTTGGTGTGTTTTACGAAAGAAACATCGGTCCATTTGTCATTTACTTGCTCATTCTTTCTCTGCACGGTGGCACAAACCTTACCTAGCTTATTGGCAGCCATAAAGACAAGGTCCACGCCTTATCTACTTCCTACTTTCTTTAGCCTGTGAGATACGCAATGAATGTATGGTAAACCTACAACACGCTTCTTCCTATCGGCTTCTGCAGCCATGCTTGGACTTAACACTTTTTTAAACGTTCAGCAACAGTGGCCACTGCAACAAGAGGATAATCTACATCTGAAAAGTGCATAACCTGTGCATTAAAGCTATCACTCATTTGGGGCTCACATGACTTTGGGAAGGCTGACTTAAGGCAAGACATCGCTATACCATTTTTTACAACCTTCGAGTGCTTTGACGAGAAGTTTAAGAGCAGTTTCGGTTGCAAAAGACTGTATAGCCATCTCTTGCTTTAAGTCGGCCCTCACGATGTCATGTGAGCACCAAATAAGCGATAGCTTTAATACACGCGTTACACGTCTTTTAGATGTGGGTAATCCTCTTGTTGCATTGGCCACTGTTGCTGAACTTTAAAGAAGTCGGTTAAGTCCGAGCATGGTTGCAAAAGCAATAGGAAGAAGCGTGTAGTAAGGTATACCATACATTTATTGCATATCTCACAGGCTAAAGAAAGTGGGAAGTAGATACGGCGTCGACATTGTCTTTAAGGCTGCCAGTAAGCTAGGTAAGATTTGTTCAGCTGTGCAGGAGAAAGAATGAGCGAGTAAAAGACGAGAAGCAGACTGATATTGGTTTCGTAAAAACCCAACATGTTCACTGATTACTGTACAGGTGTGGTGTATAAGGTTCCTTTCAGAAACGGCTGCTTCTATGTAAGACGGGTTGTTCCATTAACCAGAAATTATTGGGACATTAGACATCGGCAACTGGAGGCTCACCTTCTAATCTTTCTTTACATATTCGAGTGTAAGTACACGCGAAAATTCGATGAATGCGCAATTTTGTACCTGTATAGGAATGATGAAACGCGTCTGATGATTGAGGCATGGCATATTGATAATAGTGGTTGCACATGCGTGAGCCAAATGTCCATTACCTTGCATAAAGATGAAATCAAATGCCTTAACAGTCATCTTTCACGTAGACCCCCCCCCCCCCCCCCAAGTGCGGGATTGATAGGTTCACCTGCGGCATGGGCACGCGCAAATAAGTTTTCCTGCCTTCTTTCCTTCCCGCCTCTGTGGACATTTTCTTGTTAGTCGGTATTTGTGGTGTCTTGAATGCTTTCTTGTGTCTGTGTTTGCGCGCCCTGTCTTTTAGAATGAATACTTTTCAACTACCTTATATTGTAGGGCAGTCAAAACTCGGCTCACTGTAACTAGTAAATACATATTCCACTTTGAGAATTCGATGTGTGTTATCAAGTGTAAACTCTCCAGGGTGACTCCATGAGAAATCGAACACGCATGTCCGGTCGATATTTTTGTTTTGTCTGGGTTTTTTATGTTATGCGGGCACATTCATAGTGCACGGAACCGAAAATTTTATTTCCGAAAAACGCTCCGAGCTCGAGAAAAAAATATTCGAATGTGGCGGCGCGGGCGTCTTGTTTTTGCTCACCGCAATATTCTTGGATTTCGCGGCCGAATTTAATGCGAACTGCAAATGTGGCATCGAAAATTTTTTGTGTTGATTTTAATAGGCAATACTGTGAACTACATCCATGCTTTCTCGATGCTGTCCTCCAAATGGGAAAAAGAAATGGCAAACACGGCCCAAATCGAAAATGTTTGCTAAGTTTGATGCGTCTTTGCCCGTTTGCTATTTTACACAGAAACTTTAAAACTGTCACACATAGAAAAAGGCCTTTAAAATATTTCTGCCGAGATCGCTTTCCTACAAGCAGCGTAAAAAAAGAAAAAAAATAGTTAAAAACGCAAGTTCTTTCAAAAAAGCCCATTTTCAAAAACAAAATAAATAAACTTGGTCTCAATTTTGATCTAAATTTTTTATCGAGGAGCGCTTATGTCAGTCAATGCACGGTTTTAATATCGTATGTCCTCATTTTCTTTGTTAAGCAGATATAATGGGCCAAAGTGACCCTTGCTGTGTGTTCTCACTTCAGTGCCTTTGATAATTGTTATCAGCTTGCATTGTGCGTAAATCTACCGTACTAATTATTTTGCTGCAGCGAAACGTCACTCTGGTGGCCTGTATTCACGAAAAATGTATTCTCAGATTTTATTTGTGTCTAGCGTGTGCAGGGGGGGGCTGCTTCCACTCTTTAAAGGACTTCGCGTACAGAGTTTGCAGCCTGCAACCTCGCCTACAAGCATCAGAAAAGAGGTAGACGCATCTGTTCAACGTATTAATCGCTTCATGTTCCTCAAGAAATGCTTGGTCTACCTCCACGCGGTTCTCAGATGTAGACAGGTTTTCCATAAGACTCGTAGGCAATGCCAGCAGACCTCCATCGCGAATAGTCTCATCATATGTGGCAATGGCCTCCGCAGGTAGGCAACAAAAACAGTAATGGCAAAAAAAAAGAAAAACATTTACGAATGAAAATGTTTTCCTGAACAATGTTCTTCTCGTGAACGCGTAAATAATTGGCACAGAATACTCAGCCCTAGCCATGAGTCACGCGCATCATATGCAGTGAACAGACCAAGTCGATACATTTACACTGAACAGCGCCACGCTCACTCTCTAACTTATGTGCTGCTGTCGTGAATGAGTTTCCCAAATTGTTCATGTTTTCACACTTTATGACCAAGGCTTTGTCTGTCTAAAGGCTTTTTACTACGACAATTAATGTGTGGGCCACACTCGTAGTCGAAATTAAGGATAATGTATACGTCTGATGCCACCAGTAATCCCTACTGTTCTCAACGTGCGAAAGCACTTTAGCAAAAATTGCCTACAAAAACATCATAAATTGGGCAGCTTCGGCTACTTGTCACTTAATCATGCCGCACCACACGTTTTCTGGCTGCTGAAACGCTGAAGTAAAGGTCGAGATGATACAGGATGACGTTATCTGCGACGCAGAAAGCATGAGATTGCGGTAAGCAATATTGACGGCTGAGAAGCGGCTGAGATAAATTTTTATTAATGTTATTAGGCACAGTGGGCTTCGAATAGATAAGATGGTTAGAGCATCCAAAGCACGTAACGGAAGGGAAGCAGGCAGTGAAATAGCACCTCCATAACACGGCATTTGGCATTTAGTTACAAATTAAGCTAGCTTGTCGCTGCATACAGATGCTTTCTTTGTGTGTGCAAGGCGAGTTTTGGCAGTCACCCAAAGCATGTGCCCGCGGTGTCTCGGGTGCTCCTGATTAGCGAATAGTGGCAGGGTCAGTTGAGGTTGCAGGCTGCAAACTGCGGATATTCGCGACGGAGGTCTGCTGGCATTGCCTTACGCGTCTTATGGAACACCTGTCTACATCTGAGAACCGCATGAAGGCAAACCAAGCATTTCTTGAGCAACATGAAGCGATTAATACATTGAACAGGTGCGTCCACCTCTTTTCTCATGCTTGTAGGCGAGGTTGCAGGCTGCAAACTCTGTACGTGTAGTCATTTAAAGAGCGGAAGCAGCCAACCCTCGCACACACTAGACACAAATAAAATCTGAGAATACATTTTTCCTGAAGACAGGCCACCAGAGTGGAGTTCGCTGCAGCAACATAATTAGTACTGTAAATTTATGCACATGCAAGCTGATAGCAACCATCAAAGGCACCGAAGGGAGAACACACAGCAAGGGTCACTCTGGCCCGTTATATCTGGTTAACAAAGCAAATTAGGACATATGATATTGAAACCGTGCATCGACTGACATAAGCGCTCTTCGATAAAAAATTTTCATCCAAATTGAGACAGGGTTTTTTTTTTATTTCGGTTTTTGAAAATGGGCTTTTCTGAAAGAACTTGCTTTTCTTACTATTTTTTTCTTTTTTTTTTACGCTGCTTGTAGGAAAACGTTTTTTTTGCAGAAATATTTCAAAGCCTTTTTTTATATACGTGACACAGTTTTGAAGTTCCTGTGTAAAATAGCAAACGGGCGAAGACGCATCAAGCTTAGCAAACATTTTCGATTTGGGCCATGTGTGCCATTTTTTTTACATTTTTTTTCGTTTGGAGGACAGCATCGAGAAAGCACGGATGTAGTTCACAGTATTGCCTATTAAAACCAACACAAAAAATTTTCGACGCCACGTTTACAGTTCGCATTAAATTCAACCGCGAAATCCAATAATATTGTGGTGAGCAAAAGCAACACGCCCGCGCCGCCACTTTCAAATATTTTTTTCTCGCTCTGGGAGAGTTTTGCGGAAATAAAATTTTCGGTTCCGTGCACTTTGAATGTGCCCACATAACATATAAAAACCCCAGACAAAACAAAAATATCGACCGGACATGCATGTTTGATCTCTCGTGGAATCACCCTCCAGGTGATAATGGCTCATCTCTTTGTTTGTTGTTGTCTTGTCCACTTAAAGCTGTATAGGCAAACATAACCCTTGCATGTGCTTAGCATTTTTATATCTTGCATAGCAGTGTGCATTAGTAATATTATTTTGATAGATGATCATGTGTGGCTGCATAGATCTGTATGTAGGTTAATGTACAGTGGTGGTAATGGGTTAAATGCCATGCGAGGCTTTATATTAGAGGTTTCAAATAGGGGCTCCGAAGGTTTGTGCTGGCTTCGGGTCACGCAGGATGTTTGAGCTTTTGAATGGGGCAATGTTTGTGTCCAGCGTGCAGTGTCACGATGCAAGTGCGAGGCATAGGCAAGCTACGATGACCAGCGATTAAAACCTTGTATAGGAATTAGCCTCTGGTACGCAGATACCTTTAACTTATGTGAAGCATTTTTTAGCGAACCAAAGACATTTTGTCCGTTTCTATCTACCTATCTATATATATATCAGCTGCTTACGTCTGGGCGCTTTCATGGTCACCTGCTTTACTTGGTATATACCAAATTTGGCACTGGAGTGTATCAACAATGACGAACCTGACAGGTCATGACAAAAATAACATGACATGGCTGTCACTTATTCCTTCATGAAACGCTTTTTCACATGCGCATATCACAAACTACGGTTCGTGTAATGCGGGGTGTGTGTCACAGGTGATTGATTCATTGTTTATGTCAGCCGAGAAACGGTGAGAATAGACATTGCAAATAATAACACGATAGCGTTAAGGAGCATGTGCCAAAGCAAATCCGGTACCAGCATCGGTGGCATTATCAGTGAACGAAAATTTCGATGGATGCAAATAATAATCCCAGTTTGAGCCGAACTTGAAGCCACGCATTTTGCATCGCAGTCTAGTATTCTAATGCAGAGCCGCACATTTGCTTGAAATTGCTTATGAATAAGACCCTATGTAGGCAAGATGTTATGACAACAATTGTGGTTGCAGTGTTTGGTATCAGCTTTCATAAAATGTAATAAACAATACATATGTACTCCCATGAGTTGACAAGCTATGTCGAGCGTTGCTCGACTCCAGAGGAATAGGATAACGATCACCGTTTGTGACATGGTTGTCATCGTATCATAGAATGCATTTCTTTTCAACGAAACTGACTTCTTTGATGTAGTAACATGCGAGGCAACATACGTTGGGTCAATAAGTAGGGCACTGTGTTTTCAGAGTTTATTTTTTCTGGAAATTCGGAAAGTTTTCTGAAGTTTTCTTTTTTTTTTTGGAAAAAATTCAGCGTCCATCAGTATATTTTACATGTCTGGAAAGTTCCAACGTGCAAATAGGTACGTATACATACAAACACATATACTTGAATACAAAACACCTACGTTTGTTCGTATTACAACCTTAAAGCTTGTTGTTGTAGACGCAAGCATACTTTACGAGGTTGCGGCCACTGATGCAAGTGCTCTCCTTCCGATTGGTGATTGTCAGCTTTGAAAATGCCCCTTGAACGTTGAAAATGCTGCTGTAAAATTGGAGCTTATCGGATAAATCTGAATGGTCAAAAATTTTACCGGCGAGTGTTTATTGGATTCATAGGCGGAGAGTTTTCATTTTGCTAGAGGGGGCGGGGCCCGGCTTGCTCTTCTACATTGTTCTCCCTGTCGCTTCACACACACACACACACACACACACACACACACACACACACACACACACACACACACGCACACACACACACACACACACACACACACACACACACACACACACACACACACACACACACACCATATACAGTAATACCCCGTTAACTCGAAGTTGTAAAAAACCAGGGAAAATTTCGAGATAAGCGGATTTTCGAGATAAGCAAAGTTGCGCAAATCGCCGGGAAAAATCGAGCGCTTTTCAGAAAAATCACTACTACTTACCGGCTATTCAGCAGCAGCTTCTAAACTTTCTTCTCTTAAATGTTTAAAAGAGAAAAAAAAAACATACAAG
>JALIZH010011467.1:0-56342 GCA_030522465.1 Rhipicephalus appendiculatus
GATCTTCCTGCGTTTTCGAGTATACAATAATGTCATCCACGTATACATTACAGAATGTTCCGATGAAGTCCTTGAGTACGTCCTTCGTCATCTTTTGGAACCATGATCCAGAGTTTTTTTCATCCGAAGGGTAGTCTGTTATATTCGTAGATGTCGAAAGGGGTGATGAATGCGGTAATTTTTTTGCATCTTCTTTTAGCAGCACTTTCCAGTATCTTTTACATAGGTCAATGCGGGAAAACCTATTGACATCCTCCGGTTTCTTCAATGATCTCATCTATTCGTGGCATTGGTTACGGGAAAAAGATGGGACTATTTTTTATTAGTCTATATGTACACAGGCCAAACGACCCATCTTCTTTCGGAACAATTGGTAATATGGGCGAAACAAAGGATGAAGTTGAAGGCCTGATGATTCCCGCCTCTAGAATTCCTTGGAGCTCCTTTCTTGTCATGATTGAGCTTGTATTGTTTTCTCTTTACAATGGTGTTGTCTCGAATAGAAAATGTACCTCAATGGCCCTTGTGGCTTCTGGGTATGAACCAATACACAAAAGCTCAGGAAACATCAATGGTACATCCTCTCTGGTAGACGGCTTACGGTAAGCCTTGTGGGCGATATTAGCTTTAGCGCACTCTCTTCCGATTGTAACTACGTCATTCCAATGTATGTTAATCTTCATGCGTGTCATATCAGGTCTTGAAAAGATGAAGTCATAAATTGACTTTGGGCACTACTAGCGGTTCAATTTAAACTTCTCGCCTTCATACTCCAGGCAAACTTGCACCCATCTGTAATACTCTCGACAAGAACCATCATAGCCGCTCACACGAATGGGTTTCCCATGTACAATATCTCTGGCATTTACTAAGTTCTCCTTAATTGAACTGACAGAAGCGAAAGTTTCAATGAAAACGGACAGACTGGGACCATTCACTAGCATCTGGACACCCAGAATTCCTGTCTTCATGAGAAAGACTGTTTCTTCGACAGTGCGACTTTCTTTAGTTATGTCCTGACACCGTGCACTCAATGTCATGCTGGTGTGTAGGCTAGATTCAGTGTTAGCCTCTGGGGCGCCTACAGATGGGTGTGTGTTCTTGCCACAGTAATTACCTCTGCCCACCTTAGCCTCTTCATCAGGCGCCTTGTATTCAGGGGCTGTGACATATTTCAATGCTGAGAGAACCTCGGCCATAGAGGCGAGTGACCTCACTAACATCTGTCTTTTGATAATACTTTGTCATGCCACCTATGAACAGAGCGACGACAGAGGAGTGCGCCAATGTTGGGTCAGCTGTACGTAGTAAGCGCCACTTTTCGAAAACGTACTCCCTGATATTTGTGCATATCTGCCTGTAAACAATGGCATTATCCCAAAGCTCTGCAGGGGTTTGCCTCGAAAGCACTCGCGAAGCTTTTCTTCCATGCGGCTGAAGAAGTGCTTGCATATGAAGATATTTGTAATTCAAACCACTTCTGCGCGTTCCGACAAAGAAAATGCCTCATGTTATGTACGCGGTCTTCATCGCTTGTCCACTGGTTTCTGGCACATGCAAATTCGTAGAAATCCAGCCAGACATTAAAACTGGAATTGCGGTTCAAACATGTCAGGTCTAACAGAGACTTCTTTCTTTTTTCTTACATTTGCTGACACAAGAAGTTCTAAAAGCTGCTGTTGCTGTTCCATATATAGCTTCTGCATTTCAAGTAACGCGTTAATGGCACCTTCATTTCAACAATCAGTGAGGTTTGTTGGTGTTCGTAAGTCACGTGCCAGTGGAGCTTTTAATAAATGAGACGCCAAATCGTCAAGAGTCATGTTCAAGGACACGCTACCTTGAGCGACGAGGCCATCCACAGTAGCTCCGGCGATATGGCCGATCGTCTCCAGAAGGCTCGGAGTTGTAGTGTCTTCCTGCAGCTCCACGTATCTGTGGCCCTCTGCTCGGAAACCCACGATGAGAGGTCGCTCCTGACGACGAGTGAAGTCGAACTGGATCTTCATTTGCAGGCTCCTGACCTCGACTGCACCAATGTAAAGTTTTCAAGCAGACAATGCAACTGCATCGGTTTATTGATACACGTTTTATTCTTTATTTTTTTATTTATTTATTTATTTATTTATTTATTTGCAAATACTGCTGTCTCGTCAGACGAGACATAGCAGGAAGTGGGTACATGAGTAAGTAAATTAAACAACAATCATACAATGCATATTAAAAGAATCACGATATGTTGTTCGGCAATTCTTCCACAAACTTTTCGTGCGGTTTTTCCCGCAAGGAACCATGTAGGCTGTTCCAAATGTCGACAACGCTTGGAAAAAAATTTTTTTAAAACAATTCACAAATGGCTGAAAGGCCACCTATCTCGTCGTCTTCTTTCCCCTTGAACCTGCTGCTGGCGCTAGCGATGTGAATCGCTACATCCTATCAGACAGAACGGTGATATTAATTAATGCGATAGCAATTATATGGACACTCTCGGCTGATTTTTGCCGTCGCCGTCATGTCCCGGGTATGTATATGTATTTCTCTGTATAAAAGAGGCAAGTAGAAAAATACATTAGTACAAAAAAAAGCCGGCAGATCCGATGCACTGTGGGAATCGATGTAAGGCGAAGCTGCCAGGAAGGAGGAAATCATGCTTTACATAAATTGCATGTCATGTTTTACATGTTAGGACCTGTCATTTGTGTTCGTCGTACAGTCACGTCACGCGATACCAAATTTGGTGTATATCAAGCTAACTAAATGCCCGCGAGCGTGCCATGAGCGTGGCATGCAAGTCATGTCGCACATGACAAGTCATGATTTCCATATTACCACTTGTCATTTGTGTTCGTCATACAGTCACGTCACTCAATCCCATATTTGATGTATATCAAACTAACTAAACAGCCGCGAGCGCGCCATGAGCGTGGCAAGCAAGTCATGTCGCACATGACAAGTCACCATTTCAATATCATCACTTGTCATTTATGTTCGTCATACAGTCACGTCACGCAATACCTAATTTGGTGCATATCAAGCTAACGAAACGGCCGTGAGCGCGCCATGAGCGTGGCATGCCAATCATACTTTTCATGACAAGTTAGTCATGATTTTCATGATATGACCAGCCAGTTATGTTCGTCATACAGTCATGCTATGCCATATGAAATTTGGTATAAATCCCATTAACGATATGGCCAGGAGAGCACAAAGTCGTAGGCGGCCTAATAGATACCTAGATAGATACGCTCAAAGTCGTCGAAGTTCGCTAAGAAATGCTTCGCATTTAAAGTTCCAAAGTACCTGACCGGGGAATCCAACCAGCGACCCCTCGCTCCGCAGCACGCTGCGCGAACACACACAGCTACGCGTCAGCTTGTGCCGGCGATATAACGGCGAGCTATCCATATGCACCATTTACCACTCGCGGTACGCTTGGGCGTGTTTTATATCACGCAACACTCCTACGTTTTCTTTCAAATTGAAAACTGCCCTTGAGACGTGCATGAACAAATCTCCCCCTTTTTGTACCCACCCATGATGTAGAAGGAAAAAAAGAACACCGGAGCTTCGTGGCCGCCGTGGTAGACATGAGCGGCGGCACCATTAGTGCCGCCTCGGTGAGGACCAAGTCCGTCGGGGCGGCTGAACAGGTCGCCATCTCTCTGGCTCTTAACGACTAGAGATCCACCCCCTATCTTTTCTGATTCCATGACGGCCGTCAGGTCGTTTGACGCCAACCAAATTTCTTTTGGCTGCTCACAGCATTCGCACTAACAGCACAGTATTCCCTCACGAGTTGACATGGTTCCCCGCCCACATCGGCGCCTCCGTCGACGGCATCGCCAACCCCAACGCTCACGCTCGGGCGCGAGGACTCATTCTCCGCCCCGGGCACACGAGCTCCCCGCTCACTGCGGTATGGGGGAGTGGCGGTGGCGCCGACGGGGACCCGTTGACCACCTTTCATGAGATAAGTTCCCACTACAGATTAGGCAAGAAATCCTTTCCGGATCCGCAAAGAGAGCTAAAAATTACGCCATCTCCCGCTAAAGGGAACCATGTGTAGATGTGAAGCAGCGGGCGCTAACGCTTACACTGGCGGCGGCGTTGACGCTGGCGCCCATCGCAGCGTTGCGCAGGAGAGAAAACTGGGGAGGCGCAAAGCAGGCAGTGATGGAGCAGTGTTTCCTACTGGAACATGCCAATCGCTGCTAATAGGGCAATGATAGACAGAAGACTCCGACTGGACACAGAGACCCGCACTCCGCTTTTAGTTAACGCGCACGCTGCGAATTTTTGTTGTTCAACAACGCACAGGAGAAATCTCCCACCGGCACCACCTTGGAGGTCAAGATCCATTGCCATATATACGCGGTGGCCAGTGAACGGTTGTGCAGCGCGAGCAGTCGGTTTTTTCAACCAAGAAACTCGCTAGCAGACGCTGCCTGCGTCGGAGTCGCGAGGCGAGAGAGGGGGGGAGCGTAGGAGAGAGGAGAGAGGGGGTGACACGCATGCGCAGTGGGAGTGTGAACGCCGTGGGCAGGGATGCGTAGAGGAGAGAGGGGGGGGAGCGTAGGAGAGGAGAGAGGGGGGGGACGCGCATGCGCAGTGGGAGTGTAGACGCCCCGGGCAGGGATGCCCTAGAGGAGAGAGGGGGGGAGTGTAAGAGGGGAGAGAGGAGGGGAGGCGCATGCGCAGTGAGGGTGTGGTTGCCGCGGGGAGGGATGCCTAGAGGAGAGAGAGGGGGAGAGGAGGTTTTTTACTTTTATTTTTTTGAAAGGGTTTGCGCATGCGCAGTAAGGGTGGTCACGCCGGCACACCACCACCACCACCACCACCACCACCGGATTAAGCTTCGCCATAAGATGCTTCACATCTAATAAGAGGCAGGAGATAGCCCTCCGACTCCTCCAGACTAGATCCTTCCCGTCGCCGGCCACTATGGCCGGACATTTTACCTAACTGATCGGCATTCGATCAACTCGCCACCTTATATGATCTGGCGGTGCCCCCCGCTTGCGAGTTTCAACAAGGAAGCATCACGTCATCCAGATGGACTTTTTAGAGTGTATCGCAAGTCCAGACCTTGCCCAACAACTTGGGGTGGTCCACGGAGCCTGTGAAGCGATCGGGAACCTTTGATTCTCGACCCCGTCGCAGGCGCTGCCCTCAGTGGGTTATTAAACCTTCTTCCCAGGACGCAAATAAAGGTCATCTGTCTGTCTGTCTGTCTGGGCACACTTGGCGTCGGACGCCACCGCGTGGCAGGAGACGCAGAGGGGTCATTCCACGTGCCTCAGTTTAAAAGAAAAAGAAACATCAACCAGCCTCGGCTTCTGCATTGTGGACACTTGCAGCGCGTTGCTCAAATACAAGGATGTAACAATTATGGCAGTTCACGCTTGCCCTGTGTATACCTATGCGTTCTTTTCGAGCGTCCTTCTTTGTGGTGCAATGGCGCGCTGCAAGTATCGAGCTGCTTATCGTTCTCCGGGTGACATTCTAATTTCTTACTATCGCAATAATTGCTTCGCCCTAGTGGCAAAAATGTGACTTTTTTAGGGGCGAAGCTCCTCAGGGTGTGGGTCGATCCCTCCTCTGTAGTAGTAGTAGCAGTAGTAGTAGTAGTAGCAGTAGTAGCAGTAGTAGTAGTAGTAGTAGTAGTAGTAGTAGTAGTAGTAGTAGTAGTAGTATGTATGTATGTAGCCAGCTTTAGTCAGTTGTAACCCTAAAACGACCATAAGGTATCTATTGTAAATACTGACGCAAGATTCTTTGAAAGCATTATTGATTATCCAAAGAACACGATGCAACGTCAAAAGTTTCCTTATACCACTCTAAATTAAAATTATTAGGGTGGCAATATACTTCCCTATGGGCCTTTGGCAGAACCGCACCAGTGGGCGAACTTTCAGAGCATGTTACGACATGAACGTCAACATTGCACGTAGAGCAAATAATCTTCGACCTCTTGTCATTTGTTCACTTAAACGACACGAGCAACGTTTGAAAGTTCATGGTCATCTAGGAAAATGTAGTACAGGTGAAAGCGGAATTTGGTCTGGTACATCTAAAGTTTTTTCGGTCACCTTGGAAGGCCATGAGGGTGCGTGTGTTGCTGCCTTTTATTTCCGACAGTGTCCCTGAAAACATTGGCCTAGGAGCCAACGCCTTGCTTTGCAGTGGTATGGTCGATGCGTGCTGCACCCCCATTCGAGCGAGCAATTATGCACAATAGTTCATCCTCGTCATCATCTTCCTCGGTCTCACAAAAGTTGTTTACATCATCAGGTAAAGGAAAGCGCAAATCTAGTGCTTCTTCAATTGTCGAGCGCATTTTCTTTTAGAAAAAATTACACCATCTCCCGCTAAAGGGAACCATGTGTAGATGTGAAGCAGCGGGCGCTAACGCTTACACTGGCGGCGGCGTTGACGCTGGCGCTCATCGCAGCGTTGCGCTAAGGTCCCTATATTTATAAAGGTAGCGACAACTACACGCGCGCCCTCTGGAGGGGTCCAAGGAGCAGCGCTAGCAGACAACGCTCCGCTCGCTCGCGTGCACTATGCGCACGCCTAAAACCGCTTTTTGTGCGCGCTTGAACCGGTTAATTATTGCTATTTGTGGCGTAAGCTGCTGAGGAAAGTTCAAACGAGAGGATCAACCACTAACGATCCCGGAGTACGCTAAGCATTGAAATAAAAACGCGTGCTTTTCCGAAGCAGCTTCTGAGCAGTTTCCCACAGCGGTTGGCATGCAGGACATTTTTATTTTGGTTCTTTGCGTGTTTTCAAATTCAGCGTAACTTAAAGTAGATGTACTACTTGCTTTCATAGTCGAAAAAAATAGGCAGGTTGTGAGCTTACTGCAACTTTCGGTAACATCATGGGTCACCTAGCGTAGTGTGCAGTGCAAAACATGCGCTATTGTTGCTTTCATTGGGTTTGTCAGCGTTCAGAAATATTTTCACGATTACACGCTATTTTTAACTACGGTTATTTTGTTTATAAAGCACTCTAATAACCTTACTCAGGAGAAAGAGTTGCACTGCATTCGTGGAATATCAGCAACCAGATTATCTTTTAAGATCTAGGAAATATAGCACGCCCACTAGTGTCTCACCCATTTCAATGTTTAACTGTCTTTACCGTCTCCCTTTCACTACCCCCACCGCCTCCAGAAAAGCCGAGCTAGGTGACTTTTTGCAGGGATGCATGAGTATAAAGGAGCACTTATTGGAAAAATTGGGTTTTATTGCATGAATTCATAGCAAAGTTTTTCTTTGGAAGGTTCGTTGTCAGTACTGATAACTCCTCGTGCGCTTGCAGGGTGGCTTCCGTTCCTTCTGCCTTGGCAAATTACCAAAGATTCCCGGTGCGGCATATATGGTTTCAGTTTTTTTTCCTCGTAGTGTCATGCAGTATTACTTACTCGAACTCGACAAAAGCATTGTGGTCCCCTGGGAAAAACATCACGCGGAATGCTTCAACGAAGAAGCCTTAGTCGATCCCGCGCGCAGCAGTGCGGCAAAACGTGGCAAGGTGTGGCATAAAACTAATCCCAAATTGTCCTTTCCTTGTGAGCTTTTAGTGTTGAAGCCACCCCGGGGAGAAAAACGAAGGCAGCTGTATTGTTTTCCGAGCTATTTAATGTTTACAGGCGTGCCTCTGCATTGTCTACTGCGCAAAAATCTACGGTATAAAGAATGCCTAAACAATAATATCCTTACTGAGATAATGCTTACGCATATGCACCAACAAAAGCTCGCGCGAAAGGCTGCTTGAAGTTATAAACATTACAAAATCACTTACTTCGCATAGCCGGGTGTTTGCTGCGTGAACAATTTCTTGCGACTCATTGTGTGGGGCCGTACCTTCCTTCAGAATATATTTTTGTCACAGCGAGGAACCGAAAAAAAAGTTTTTTTCTGTCCTCTGCGCGGTGAAACAACCGGAGGCATTGAGACCCGACATACTAGCCCGTTACGCTCCAAACATTCAATTCAAGCACAGAATTCCCGCGTCCACTCATCTTCAACTACATAAACGCTTCTAGATTGCAACAACAATGCTACAGAGGCGCGTGAAGTACTCTCTACTAGCTAAAATTGTCCAACTCCAGGCTTGAAAATACAGTCATCCATACCTCTCGCCGGCACAGCGCTGCCGCCCCTGGACCCTTTGGGCGGGGCGCGAAGGCGGAAAGGTCACGTGTCGCCAACCGGCCTATCGCAGGGCGCGGCGGCTGGATCAAGACCTTCCGCTACTTTTGAAAGATACAGGGACTTTACGTTGCGCAGGAGAGAAAACTGGGGAGGCGCAAAGCAGGCAGTGATGGAGCAGTGTTTCCTACTGGAACATGCCAATCGCTGCTAATGGGCAATGAGAGACAGAAGACTCCGACTGGACACAGAGACCCGCACTCTGCTTTTAGTTAACGCGCACGCTGCGAATTTTTATTGTTCAACAACGCACAGGAGAAATCTCCCACCGGCACCACCTTGGAGGTCAAGATCCATTGCCATATATACGGGGTGGCCAGTGAACGGTTGTGCAGCGCGAGCAGTCGGTTTTTTCAACCAAGAAACTCGCTAGCAGACGCTGCCTGCGTCGGCGTCGCGACGCGAGAGAGGGGGGAGCGTAGGAGAGGAGAGAGAGGGGGTGACACGTATGCGCAGTGGGAGTGTGAACGCCGTGGGCAGGGATCCGTAGAGGAGAGAGGAGGGAGCATAGGAGAGGAGAGAGAGGGGGGGACGCGCATGGGCAGTGGGAGTGTGGACGCCGCGGGCAGGGATGCCTAGAGGAGAGAGGGGGGAGTGTAAGAGGGGAGAGAGGAGGGGAGGCGCATGCGCAGTGAGGGTGTGGTTGCCGCGGGGAGGGATGCCTAGAGGAGAGAGAGGGGGAGAGGAGGTTTTTTTATTTTTATTTTTTAAAGGGTTTGCGCATGCGCAGTAAGGGTGGGTACGCGGCACACCACCACCACCGGATTAAGCTTCGCCATAAGATGCTGCACATCTAAAAGAGAAAATCGCATCCTGCGCATTGACACCGTGAAGGGCCCGTAGGGAAGTATATTCCCACTGCTCAATTACAATTCAAATGTCAATAACCTTAGTTCCTCGTTAAATTAGAATCTATAATTCGACCAGATAATAGCCCTACATTGGAGGCATTCAGTAAATGCATTTATTGACCTTTCACACTGGGGTAAATACATTTATGTATGAATTATCGCAGCTGGTGGAAACCCGCGCGACGAACTCCCGCTCAGAGAGAAAAGTGTTGGTGGCTCAAACGAAAACTGAGGCACCTCGTAGCTGCTTGCTTTGGAGCCGCTAAAATTTTGTCCAGTTGATTTTCAATCATCACTTCAGATGTAGAAACCGTCTCAGGGTGGAAGACTTGGGAGTTTTGGAGATACAGGCTTGTAAACTTGGTCGGAAATATGTTCCCTACGGGCGCTTAAGGGTTAAGAATTCCTCACTAGATGGCGTTAGTGGTTTTTCGTATACGTTGATGATTAAAGATGATAGATGGCGCTGTTATAGCTGAGGGCTCGGAAAGCTGCTGCAGCGCGCGCTCGCCGACAGGACCCGCTCCTACGTTCCCCCCCACTCTCTCGCCTCGCGACGCCGACGCAGGCAGCGTCTGCTAGCGCGTTTCTCGATTGAAAAAAAAAACTGACTGCTCCCGCTGCACAACCGTTCACTGGCCACCCCGCATATGTATGCACCGGATTTTGACCTCCAAGGTAGTGCCGGTGTGAGATTTCTTCTGTGCGTGATTAAACAATAACAATTCACTGTGTACATGCAAAATTAAAGAGAGCTACAAGTCGCCATGACTCTCATCAATCCTTTAGTATAAACGCGCCCGATCTCACGTCGTTGATGATGTACTGGGCAGAATTCACGGAAGATTCACGGTTTACCGATGAACCTCCGGAGCTTCGCCCACTCATCATCATTCACTCCGTGGATATGCTGTGATTTTTATGCCTTCACGGCAGCTGAGATGAGAGACAGACAAACCCGAGGCTCTTGCAGGTAAGGTCCCTCTATTTTTCAAAGGTAGCGCAAACCATTGTCTAAAAAGGAAAGGGAGAATGTCCTCCCCGCCCTCTGCGTCTCTCCTCTCTTCTTCGTCCTTTTGTGCTCCCCTATTGGACCAGGCCCGACATGTGACCATTTCTCCCCGATGACCCCTCTGCCTCTTGCTGTGGCGCCGGAAAACGACGCCATTATCGGGCGTAGAAACACCGCCGGACGTGCGCGCTGTACGTGAGCGCAGGCTTCTTTTGCTTTTTGCAGTTTGAAAGACGTCATCGGCTGCAGCCAGGTGCCAACTTGTTGCGCTGTTGGATGCTGGAACAGCGTGGCCAAGGGTGACACGTTTTTCGCTATTCTTCGTGGAAAGGAAAACGTCAAACGGCGAGCGATATGGCTCCATCGTATCGGGAGGAAGAACTTCGATTACCAGGACGGGAGGCTAAGCTAAGGCTCGTTACTGATGCCTAAGTTAGACAAAAAAAAAAGCGGCGTGACATTATCGGCCACGCTTTCTCGCACACAATATTTACAGTGAAATCCTTAGTGTTCGCAATTTAAAAATTGTTTTGCGAAACTTTTACTGCAACGTTTGAGAAAAATATTTTTGCAAGATCTCTGTTTTCTCGCTCAGCCCGTAGATTTTACAAAATTTATTTGCCAAAAGTCGTTAAAAACTTACTCTGAGAAAGTCGGAGCTGTTTTGTTTAGCGCTCATTTATTTTTAGCGCTCAAAAATAGAGGGTGGTGATGAGCTGTGTACGATAAAGAAAGAGACATGGCAAGTAAGTAGCATCGATTGATGAGCGTAATTTACTTAGCAATATGCTGCAAACCTGCCCGTACGCAAACCCTAATTTTAAACGCATGTTTGTTCTCTAACCCTCTAACTTTTTCTCCTGAACTATATGTTTATTTGAAGCGGGTGTCAGTTTTTATTCGTTGTGTCGGTTTGTATATTTTTTAAAATTTATCCACATTTCTCAGTGTTTCTGATTCAGTGTTACTGATATTCTGTGTTCAATAATAATTATTATAAGACAGTTGCTGCATGTTTCTCTTTGATGCGCTTTATTATTTTGTTGTGGTTTTGACCAAACTTTTTCAGTACACATTTGACTTGTAAATAAATAGGCACCTACCAGCGCAAGGACACCATCCTGTTTTCGTCGCCCTTCACATTTTTGTTTCCGAAAGAAGCAAAATGGTTTGCAGCGCAGTTCGGCCGTATTTCGTTAGGCAAATTGCAGAGGGTGCATTGAAGGATGTCTGTATATTTCAGAAACACTTCACGGACGATCAGTTCGAGCCAGTCATCCTTGCTAGAAATGGCTACAAGAAGCTAAAGCCTAATGCGCTGGGAATGCACGCTGAGGATATTTAGCAAATAAGTGCCTCCGCCGTGTTGTGTGTTCATACTTTGATGTAGCGTCTGATTTTCCAAAATGCGTCTTGTGAACAAACACCACGGCATCCGAAAAGAAAAACGGCAGCTGTAGAGACTTCCTAGGATTGCGTTTAACATGTTCTGCCTCTTGTTCACCTGGTGCGAGCGACGCATGGTACATTTATGAAGTCAAATACAATGCACAAATGCTAGGTTTTCACGTTGTCAAAACAGGTCCCAAGTCCAGAAAGCTGTTCGCGCGTAAGGTGCCGCAATAGGATTTCTTATATATGCCGGCACCAGTGTGCGATTTGTTCCTTACAACACGCGAAATGATAGCTAATTTACCGACCAACCACAAACTATTTTTACTACACATCTTACGTACGAACAGCTGTGTGAATCTGCGCCCAGAACGGTCGCATTTCCAAGCAAGTACAAGCAAGCGCTTCGACGCACCGCATGCGGGCCGGGCGCTTCTTGCGAGTCTCGCCCAATAATGGCGGCCGGGAGTGACGGGCGAGGAGGAAACGGCGCTGAGAGGAGAAGTTTGCGCTACCTTTGAAAAATAGAGGGACCTTACTTGCAGGCGCAGACAGCGCTGTGGCGATCGCGGAAAGCAGAAGAAAAAGAACGACCGCTGAGCATTTGGCACGCGGACACTGGAGTTTACTCTAATGGTTATAAACGACACATGGGTACAAGAGCTGTTAGAACGCCCTTTGAGCCAAGTACGACGGAATGATTGGTTCTGTTTTTCCTTCCTTGAAGCACTCAGACAGCGAAGAACGATGATTATCACTTGGTGCAGCTGCGTTGTTGCCCCAATGCGACATCGCTGTCTGTCATCCACGTAGACGAGCAGGAAGCGGTAGAGTACGCATTTGCGCTGGTTGGTTCATGATTTGCAGTAGAAAACAGCGCTACAAGACGGGACGAAGAAAGGACACAAACCACGGCGCTGTTTTTGTTCCAGCGCCGTGGTTTGTGTCCTTTCTTCGTCCCGTCTTGTAGCGCTGTTTTCTACTGCAGAGCAGGAAGCGTTGCGCGAATAATGACGTCCTCTGCGACAAACTGCCGTAGTTGCAGCGGAAACTGTCCATTTAACGGAATTTAGTGTCCGCAGAGCTCACTGCAAATGTTGAGGGATGTTGTGGCAAAGGTCTAAAAATATATTTCACAGTCGCAGTTTCTGCAGCGGATACCTACCCACAAGTACGCGGTGTTTTTACTGCGATAGCAATTATATGGACACTCTCGGCTGCTTCTTGCCATCGCCGTCGGTGTCATGCTCCCTATATGTATATGTCTATATATATATATATATATATATATATATATATATATATATATATATATATATATATAAAAGCCACGAAGAAAAATATTTTCCGACGCGCGGAATCGAACGGCCGACCTCTCGCTCCGCAGCGCGCGACGCTAACCGCTACGCCACAAGAGCGCACATGCTTCAGCATACTAACGACGAGCGCTTTATATACACCATTCGCCGCTGGCGGTACGCAGATCTCGGGGGGGGAATATCAACAAATATCTCTGCCTTACCAGAAACCAGCGAGATGGCGCAAAGTGCGCACTCGGCGCCCACTCGTTGCGATGCGTTGGCTCCCAAACAACCCGACTTGCACTTAGGACCTAGTCGCCTTTGCCCGGGTGCGCTCGCGCGCGCTTATCTTGGGGTGGGGGGAGGGGGGCAGTTTTACGCTGCGGGCTTTTGCCGGGAAGATTGGGTTTAGGTTACAGAGCGCACGAAGGTCACTTCGCTCGCTGCAGAGGCCCCGTTTCCAAAAGAAGCGCGCTGTTGAAACACAGTGAAGTAACAACTGTGACACTTGTTAGTTCGCGCTCGTCCGGTGTATACCGGTGCGTATGTTTCGTGCGTCCTTCGCTCTTGAGCAGTGCGCTCCAAGTTTCGATCTGCTTGCCGTTCTTCGCTTGAAATGCCAATTAGTTGCTATCGCATTCACTGCTTCGCCCTTGCGGCGAAACTGTGACTTTTGTATATTGTTCTGATATGAATGTAGACGCCGGGGCCGCCAGACGCTCCCACAACATCGTGCGCCGCAACAACATGTTATAGCCAGGAAGGTACACCACAAAACCCTAGGACATGGCGGAAGTAATCTAGAATAGGGAGTATCCTAAATCTTGTGACGGCCCGTCCTCGCACATTCTGGTTGGGGCACAAGGATGCATGACGTTAATCTACGTCAGAGTTTATGATATCAATATGACAGTAATTATTTACTTGTATACTGTAATAAATAATGCTGCAAATAACATTTATCGGCTTTCCAAAAAGGCAGAAGTCAAGGGGAAGATGCAAGCTTAAGGTGATGGAAAACCATTGAAGTTTTGGAGTGGTGTCGTCAGCAAATGTGCTTTTGTCACGGCGGCAACTGCATTGACTAGCATCGCGTATTTGTGCGCCCTCATCCGTCTCCCAACGACAGAAGGGTTGGAGAAGAGAGCAAGTGCGAAAAAAGAAGGAAGGAAAGGAAAGAATTCACAGCGGGGAGTGGTTAAGGTAGCTTAGGGTGTCAAATCGTGAGGGAAAGCGGAATAAATGCCAAATAGGAGTAAGCAAGCACGAAGCGCCGGCTGTGGGGAGGGATGGGCTCCGGGAACGAATAAGTGTTTTGTCCGCGTTAACGGAGTAATAGGTAGGGAAGGGGGGAAGGGGGGCGGGAGAGCTTTTCGATGGGTCATATACCAGCTCGGGGTCAAGAAAATCGCGCTATTGAATTTCAGAAAAGCATACATCACATGTCAGCAGCAGCTGATAGTGACATTTACCTTGTATAATGTTTAAAAATCCTTCGATAACTATGATACGTTAGGCTTAAGTATTGTTTTATTTCTTTCTTTTATTTAGGATTTTTTCCGCTTACTTTCCTGATTTGACACTCAAAGTTTTTAAGAAACCCTCATTGTAAATGCTTTCCCTTTCCCCTCTTTTTTTTGGCACTAGCGCTCTTTTACGTCCTTCCTTACTGTCGTCGTTGGGGAGAGGGATTAAGATCTACACATACAGGATGCTAAGGCAAGGGGTTGCTGGCTTCACAGTGGGAAGTCTTCTTGTCGAGACGTTATCTCCAGTGACAAACTAATGTAAATAAAGTTATATTTTCTGGGCTGGTAATTTAGTGACGGAATGCATTGCTTCAATCGAGCAACGCCAAGAACATTTCTTCCTACTTTCTGAATTACTTCTGACTAACACAAAGCATCTGCGCTTCCCTAGCAGCATAAAAAATTATCAAATAAGGAAAGCAAAATAATACAGACGAGTTATGCTGAGTACCATATACCCAAATCATGTAAAGAATAGTAAGAATAATTTCTGTGGTTTTACGGGCCATAACCGCGATGTGATTATGAGGCACCCCGTTGTAGAGGGCTCCGGAAGTTGCAACAATCTGGCGTTCTTTAACGTCTGCTGGCATCGTACAGTGCGTACGCCTAAAGTAATTCGCTTCCACCGCAATGCGACAGTTGCCGACGAGATCGCACCCGCGACGTTCGGGTCAGCACCATGTGAACAAGGCAGGCCCCCAGAAAAGCCGCGCAGCATCCGAACTCGAAGCCTTGAATAACCTTATCGGAAGTCTACGGCACTCGTAACTGCAAAACAAGAGAGGTCGACGATGGTTTGACGCTGTGCTGGCTGTGCCCCTTTTAAATAGTGCCGCTTTTAAGTTACTTGTGTTTATGCTTAATTAAAACATGACCAGACTTTTCATTTCGCAAGAATCTGGTTCATTTTTTCCTTCATTCAGCCGGAACAAGCATGCTGAAACCACCAGCATGTAGAACGTATTTAGCATCGGGTAAATGCGAAATAAGTCATTTATGCAGGCTGTAAAAAGAAGAGGTCCAAGGATGCTTTTCTTCAGCACACGCTTAGCAATAGGCTTCAGCACCGAGAAACTTCTATTTATCTATTTTATTTCAACTACTTGTTCTGGTATTTTAGATAAGGTTCCACAACCTCTTGCAGATGACGACGAGTCCTATAGAATTGTAACGTTTTAGGGAACGTAGAATACTGAATTTTATCACAAGGTTTACCAAAGTCTGTAAACATACCCAGTACGACACACTTGCTTCCAAACTGATATGGAATGCACTCTTTTCCCTCTTTTAATGTCATTTTCCTATATCGGTGTTTTGTGAACAGAGATGGAGTAAGGGAAATTTCACAGCGCTTTTCGAAGAAGTGTTACTGTTCACGTTGCATAAGTTGTTGTATTCTTTTCGAAACTACAGGCACAAGAGATATGGGTCTGTATTTTGAGGCATCCTTTTTATTGCCATTTTTGCAGAAAACAGCGACTTTTGCTATTTGCATTCTTTCGTGAAAGGCTACATTCGACAAAAACAGATTAAACGCATGAGTAATATAAAGAATAAGGATATGCGGCCCCCCACTTGATGGGTCTCATCTGTATGCTATCAACATCAAGGCACCAAGTGTTCTTAAGTTGCGTGAAACGAAATAGACATCGTTTCCCCCCTACAGACTCAAAAGAATGGAAGAAGAGTTACATGGGGAAATATATGGGAACATCGTTGGTATTTTGCGCAACAATAGCGCGCACGCCATTTCTTTGCGCACAAAGACCTTCCCGCTCCTGTGCTAGCCCTAAAGTCATTGTCTTTCGTCCATTCCCTTGCGACTTTCGCATATAAAGTTCCGAATTTTCGTCAACCATAACAATGGCGCATGTACTGCTCGTCAAGGTTTGGGTATAGGCTAGTTGATATTCCAATGGACTCTAGCGTTGCACAAAGTCAAGCTTACAAAATATTCTCTGTCTTCTTCAGCAGTGATCCGTGCCACCCTTGTTGAGGTATTCATGTTAAGGCAGGTAGCGCAGAGAAACTCGGACACAAGCGAGGAATAAGTACACGGCACAAGCGCTAACTTCAAACTAAAGTTTATTCTCTGAATCCTCGCCTATTTATCAAAAATCACAGCACCACATTATCACCATGGAAAGAACGCCTGATACTGCTATGAACGTCATGACACCGACACATCTTGATCAGCTCTTATAACTAAAATTATAACTAAAATGAAACGCGCAAAACCGCGCAGTCACACACTGATACACTCAAAAACAACACAATGAAACACACATGCGGTTTTGCGCGTTTCATTTTAGTTATCATTTTAGTTATAAGAGCTGATCAAGATGTGTCGGTGTCTTGACGTTCACAGCAGTATCAGTCGTGCTTTCCATGGTAACAATGTGGTGTTGTAATTTTTGGTAAATAGGCGAGGATTCAGAGAATAAACTTTAGCTTGATGTTAGCGCTTGTCCCGTGTACTTATTCTTCGCTTGTGTCCGTGGTTCTTTGCGCTACCTGCCTTAACATGAGTTCCCACAAACTAGCCCAGTTATCCGTTCTTGTTGAGGTAGTCGGTGTCGTCCGACGCCAAATGAGGAGTGGGGGAGATGACACAGAGAAGCGTCGCCCGTAGGAACTTGCTCATGATTTAACTTGGGTAGCCAGCCGAAAAAGAGCGAGAAGCACGTTACGACAGCGCAGTTCGTAATTCTCACTGTTTCATCCCTTTCCCCTTTCTATTTTTATCTCAACATGAGTGAAAAACTTGCTTACTTCTGAAAACTGTCTACTAACGATGTCTTGCTTTGCACGCAGGCGGGCGTCACCAGGCAACTCAGCGTGTGTCACGAGAAGATGCCCTGCTACACCACTACCGTATCTGCGAGTTTGGCGGCTAAGACTGTGTCAAGCAACCTTCTATGATGGACCTTTCGGCCTTGCGCTTCAGCACATCACCGCTTGAGCGTGTAAACAGTGTGTGCGCGCAAGCTGTTGCGGATGATGGACACTGCCCAAAAGCTCCAGACCTGGGAAGCCCTTGGTGACCGTTACAGTAGTGAAAAGATCCCTATTGTCCAGAAACGGTAGCGTTCGAGTGCAAAGTTTTCTGTAAATACCGAGAGTTTTAAGCTATAGAAGGAGGCGACGTTAGTGAAGTCCACATTTAGTATTAGCAAATGTGGGGATCGGTGGGGCAGTATTAAAATTCATTGGCACCTGTGACACATCTGTATGTTCAGAAGTGGCAGAATAACGAGAAAGAATTCGTGCGAATGAAATATATCGACTTTGATTGTTTGCATGGATGACGATGTGATAGACTTTGAGTGATATAGCAATCAGCCTGGCACGATGGCTTCGTTCACAACTTCAGGAATGACCCGGCTCGGACCTTCCCGACCTGTCCTTATGCCGGTTGAAGAAATCCTTCAGCTTTGCGATGCCGACATTCATATTACTGTCCGATGAAGCATTGCTGTTGGAAATAACGTCGGAAGAGCTACATATGAAATTTACAGCCATATTTCTTACGCGGGAACTTGGCAGAGTCACTACGCATCCTTTTGCTGAAGATATATGGTAACGTAGTAGAAAAAACGCTGCAATATTATCTAGGCAACAGTAAATTCTCTGTTTCTTCCGTGATAGTATCAGGAGACTTCGAACATTTTTTTTTCTGAAAACGATTGTTGATGTTTCGGTCCTTCTTCAAAACAACGCCAGGCATTTGCCTATGCCTTCAATTCGGGTGGAGCCTTCTACGAAGACCAGTGAACCACTCGACCGCAAAAAGAGTACATTGGTGACTGAATGGGCATCTAATATTACGGTAGTCCTACTCGTGCAATCGTTTACTTGCACTTACAATACCACTCCGAGGGCAAAAAACGTACTATTTCAATTGCACACATGTGAAAACAAAATTTCGTTAAATGTGAAGCCAAACATGGGTATTTATGGATAAGACAAAATAATATTCCAGAAATAGACAAATTCTTATCATCATTCATTAGGCATTCTGATGTACTCTAATGTGCCAAATGTGCCAGGAACGGAATCCTGTGGCAAGTGTTCCAGAAATTCGGTCCCGTTATGAGAACTTCCGCAATGGTTAACAAGCATCTCAGAGCAATGTTTAATTGCAATTGCATTACCACTCCGAGGGCAAAAGACGTATTCTTTCAATTGCATACATGTGAAAACAAAATTTCGTGAAATGTGAAACGAACATAGGCGTATCTACCAGGGGGGGCAAGGGGGGCGCCAGCCCCCCCACCGAGAAAAAGTTAGGGGGCAGGCCCCCCCCCCACTTTCGAAAGTGGTCACTGTCACCTGGGCGCAGGGAAATCAAAAACTAAGAGGAAATTTTCCTGAACACATCAGTCAAGTAATTACATATAAAAAAGTCACAGTTTCACCACAAGCGCGAAGCAATGAATGAGATAGCAACAAATAGTAATGTTCTACGAAGTGAGGCTGGCAGCTAAATCTTTTGGATCCGATCTCACGGAAGTCTAGAAAACGCTGGTTTAAGAGAATACGGCCGCTCCATGACACTCTTCACACCACATTCTCTTCGCGTTGAGAGCGCAGCACGTAGAAGGGTATACCGGCCGCCCGCTGTCGGCTGCCAAGATAGGCAGATAACGCGCGCGCCAGCGACGACCGCGCTCGTAAAATCGAAGGTCGCTCGAGGGAACCCCCCCCTCGCGTTTTTTCACGCTCGCGAACGACGGGCGGGGCCGGTCGGTGGAACAGTTGGGGGGATCTTATCGCATGCGCCTCGGAGCGACGGAGATGGGCCGGCATGTTTCATCTCTGCTTCAGCCGCGTTCATCGCTCCCGCTCGCGCGCTATTACCCGCTGGTAGAACGTACGATGCGCAGGGGGCTGTTATCAATTTGGAGTTCATACGCGACATGACGGCGGCGGCAATGGCAACGGCGACGGCAAAAACCCGTCGAGACTGTCCATATAATTGCTATCGCAATAATTTATCTAACGCTTGTGCTTTGAAGATAGTCCTCTGTGTCTCATCACCACGCACTGTGGGGTCGCTGAGGTCTCTGTGGTGGATATGCGACGCTTTCGCGTCTTGCTCTACAGCATTGCAGAGGAGGCTGCCGCTGAGCAGGGGCTCAATATTGATAGAGAGCTCTGCCATGCTTTTCATTTGCTCTTACTAGCCTGAAATTTAAATCAACGACGACGAAAGTACTGGTGGTAGCCATTAAACGTTTTATATATAGACCGATCAACCCCATTCCTGTTTAAGCTAATTCATTTTCTTTAATCGAAAGCAACAGCATCAGCGCTGCTCCAAATCCAAGCTGCTGTGAGTCGATGAGTGTGCAGCAGTGTTACATCGAACTGGGAGAGCTAAAAAAAGTGAACCCACCTCCCCGAAGGGAATCGTGAGGAAATGCGAATGCATTTCGCGCGCGCTTCACTCCATTTATAGATACGTGCGAGCGAGCGGACGGGAGAGTGGGGCGCAGGGAGGAGAGAGAGCGAACGGCGAGAGAAGGAGCGGCGAAGCACTGCACCTACCCTCTTCTACACTCTCTCCACACACGCGGGAGCTCCGCCGAGCTTCCGCGATGCGAGCGCCCTCACACACCAGAGCGCGCTGCTCCTCTCCACTCACTCTCCGCTACTCCGCCCGCACCACCTGCTCCGGTTGCTAGGGGCGAGGATAAGCGCGCGCGCCCGCAGCTGTTGCTATGGGAGAGGGAGTGAGAGCGGAGAGATAACACCTGCCGGCGCGCACACCTCCTCAACCTATCCTCCTCCTCCTCCTCCGCGGACAACGCCGGATGCCTGACATAGCCCGACTAAGAAATGCATTCGCATTTAAAAAAAGATATTCGATTTAGTCTCTGATGAACCTGCTCCGCCTTGCTTATCATGCTGCATTACTTATCATCTTCCAGTGATTGCGGCGGCTCGCAGCAAGGCGACGAATAAGAAAGGGAACTTGGGCCCATAAGAAAGCCCAGCTTTCAAGCCTGCCCCGCAACTTGATATACCGTTGAATAAGGATTCGATGGGGGCTAGTCGGTATGGCACCGTTCTTTTGCTGCGCTAAATTGAGACACAAGTACAAAACGAGAAGACAGATGTGGGAAAACTTGCAAAATAAACTTGCAAGTTTGCGCACATCTGTCTTCTCGTTTCCTACTTGTGTCTCAATTTAGCGCAGCAAAAGAACGTTGATATACCGCATTAGGCAGATGTTCAAGGTTCACGGTTTTCTGGTCTAAAAAAATGAATCGTCAGCCGAGTTAGTCGGTCTTGATTCCTCTTGAATTCGCTTGTTCGGCGCAAAACACAACACTGACAGGAAAGAAACACTCACGCTCAGCGCTGCTTATTTCTCTCTTTCCCCCTTTCTTAACAAGGATGATTTGAGATAGTTGTATACGCGCACAAACAGCTCAACACCGTCACACTACACTGCGGAAAATATTTGTTATGCTCATATGAATCCATCTCGCCAGCCGCTATAAGTAGCCGCTGCCAATGTGATGGGCGGGCGGCCTTCTTGAATTGCGTTCTGAAGGAGACATCGTCCGACCATTCCAAAAAAGTTGAGGTATTGTTCAGCATAGCAACGGGCTTTTCAGTGTGCAGACGTCATTTTAACGCCGTGATATTTCCCAGATTTGTTTCGTGGCGTAGTCGCGGAGCAAGCAGGCTATTTTATGGCACACCGACAACTTTTGACGAATGGCGAATAACCAGTGGCGAACAATACGCCGTAATGAAAGTAGTTTATAGTCTCATTTTCGTCAGTCTTGCATAAGGCGTCCTTATGTTCGCGCCATTTGTTTGCAACGCGTTACGAGCAGGCGCTGTGTGCATGGTTAAAAAAATTTTGACCAATCATAAATAGCTAACCATCAATGCTGAAGGAAAGAGTACGGGGTGGTTTAACGTTATAATCACCCACACTTCCGCAAAGGAAATTTCTGCTTACACCGTTCGCATAGGCGCATTTACTTGAAGCGGCCGGAGGACCCTCCAAGCAATGTTGCGAATACAAATACGGTAAGTATAAAGCATGTATACGTCTATAATACCACGAACTCTTACTTAAAAAACAAAAACAAACAAACTTGTCATTGACAATTTAAGAACAATAGTAATATAATAATAGTAGTAATGATAATAATATTAACGCGCTAAAAACACTACTTTGACTAGTAGCAAAACACGGCAAAATATACGCATACCTGAACACGCGAAAGAAAGTGTAGTACTAATTACGGAGAAGAAAAGGCATAGTCATTGCTACCTACATTTAAAAAACTTAACTGTTAGTGCGCAGCTTTTAGACACAAACGATATTTGGTTGTATGATACAAATATTACACTACTGGGAATGCCACCGTTGACATAATTTTATCCATGCATAAAGTTGTTAATGTATAAAAAGTGTTGCTTGTGACACTATTCCATGCATAAATGAAGGAATCAAATTTTGAGGGCTTGTTTGTTTGACAAAACCTTATGAAAATCAGCAGATGATGAAGCCAAGGAAGGTATAGGCGACGTTAACTGCACTGTTTTTTAAGTGTATTTAGTAATTGTGATACATATGTGAAAACATACTATACCTTCAGGTATTATATGAGGGCACATTGGTCAGCTGTTTGTCCGCTCGTTAAAGGATCGCGTGCTACGTGACGCCAGTTGGCAAAAAAAAAAGCCTGTTTCACACTCGCTGCCACGCCTGCGAGTGGCACTGACGAACACTCCCAGGTTTGCACCCACATAATTACCCGATAAAGCGGACGAGATGACCACCGCTGCTGTAGTTCAATTGGTAAAGCATCGGAAGCGTTGTCTGAAGGTTGAATTGAAGGTATAGGCGACATCGACTGCACTGTTTTTTTAAGTGTATTGTAGTAATTGTGATACATATGTGAAAACATACTATACCTTCAGGTATTATATGAGGGCTCATTGGTCAGCTGTTTGTCCGCTCGTTAAAGGATCACGTGCTACGTGACACCAGTTGGCAAAAAAAGCCTGTTTCA
Source organism: Rhipicephalus appendiculatus (assembly GCA_030522465.1). Classification (NCBI taxonomy): domain Eukaryota; kingdom Metazoa; phylum Arthropoda; class Arachnida; order Ixodida; family Ixodidae; genus Rhipicephalus; species Rhipicephalus appendiculatus. The sequence continues at coordinate 22,350 of JALIZH010011467.1, forward strand.
CACTCGCTGCCACGCCTGCGAGTGGCACTGACGAACACTCCCAGGTTTGCACCCACATAATTACCCTATAAAGCGGACGAGATGACCACCGCTGCTGTAGTTCAATTGGTAAAGCATCGGAAGCGTTGTCTGAAGGTTGAATTGAAGGTATAGGCGACATCGACTGCACTGTTTTTTAAGTGTATTGTAGTAATTGTGATACATATGTGAAAACATACTATACCTTCAGGTATTATATGAGGGCTCATTGGTCAGCTGTTTGTCCGCTCGTTAAAGGATTACGTGCTACGTGACACCAGTTGGCAAAAAAAGCCTGTTTCACACTCGCTGCCACGCCTGCGAGTGGCACTGACGAACACTCCCAGGTTTGCACCCACATAATTACCCTATAAAGCGGACGAGATGACCACCGCTGCTGTAGTTCAATTGGTAAAGCATCGGAAGCGTTGTCTGAAGGTTGCAGGTTAGGCCTCTGCCGGAGGCAAGTGGTCTTTTCGTCCACTTTACTTTCTTCACATCTGTATCTTAATTACTACAATACACTTTAAAAAACAGTACAATTAACGTTCCTCATACCTTCCATGGCTTCATTATCTGCTGGTTGTCATGAATATTTCATGCATAACATGCATGAAATATTCATGATGATCAGCAGATGGTCCGCCGCGGTGGATCAGTGGCTAGGGTGCTCGGCTGCTGACCCAAAGGTCGCGGTTTCGATCCCAGTTTCTATGGAGGCGAAATGGTAAAGGCCCGTATGCTGTGCGATGTCAGTGCACGTTAAAGAACACCAGATAGTCAAAATTTCCGGGAGCCCTCCCCTAAGGCGTCTCTCATAATCATATCGTGGTTTTGGGACGTAAAACCTCAAATGCTATTATTATTATTACTATTATTATTATTATTATTATTATTATTATTATTGCGACGTAGCAGTTAACGCGACCTTTATTAGGCCCCGAAGAAACGGCGAAGAGACCACACCCAAGAGCAAAGATCATAGTTGAGCCGAGTTCCCACAACCGAAGAAGAAGAGGCACACACACGATGATGAGCATGGACGAAGAACGGGAATGTGTCTGATGAACGCCCACACTAATATCCTCCTCACGCAAGAGCGGCCATCCTGGCCGCAGCTTAAAGCGCAGAAGAACGTCTTGCAAGAGGTTTCATTCGAGATACGTGAACAATCTCGGCAGCGCGGCAGCGGCGGTCCGTTGGAAGAATAACAGGTGCCACGCGATAATTCACGGGTGATGTTTGCTCCAATGCAGCGTAGGGACCAATGAAGCGGAATTGAAATTTGTCGCACAGGCCAGGAGTGCGCATAGGTGTGCAAAGCAGCACTTCATCACCAGGGCTGAAAGAAACGACGCGATGAGATGCGTCATATTCAAGCTTACGGTCATGTTGCCTTGCTTCGGTGTTGAGGCGGGCGAGCTGGCGACAATGATGAAGACGAGACACGTATTCTTCACTGGAGGATGGAAATGATTTAACGGGCGCAGAGAAGAAAGAGACGTCAAGGAATGAAGAGGGGAAACGACCATGAACGAGGTAGAATGGCGAGTAACCGGTTGTGCGCTGTACGGAGGTGTTGTACGCAAAAGTGACGAATGGCAATATTGCGTCCCAGTTTCTGTGGTCGGGATGGATGTACATGGCAATCATGTCTGACAGCGTACGATGAAACCGCTCAGTGAGCCCGTTCGTTTGAGGATGGTAACTGGAGGTTGTTTTGTGGGTGGTGCCGGATGCTTTGAGCACTTCGTTGACGACTTGTGACAGAAATGCCTTGCCACGGTCGCTTACGATGACACGAGGAGCGCCGTGACGAAGGATTAGGGCTCGGAGAAGAAAGTCAGCAACTTCAGTAGCTGAGGCAGAAGTCACGGAAGCTGTTTCGGTGTAGCGTGTCAGATGGTCGACGGCTGTAACGACCCATCGATTACCTGCGGGAGTCACAGGAAGCGGACCGTAGAGATCGACGCCAACGACCTCGAATGGTTCCAGCGGACACGGGAGTGGTTGCAGTTGTCCGCTTTGAGGTAACGTCGGAAGCTTTCGACGCTGACAAAGGGCGCACGATGCAACGTACTTCGCGACACTAGCGGACAAGCCCGGCCAGTAGAAGCGACATCTGATGCGGTCATACGTTTTCTGGAAGCCCAGGTGACCAGCAGTCATGTCGTCATGATATGCCGTGAGAACTTGAGCGCGAAGAGAGCGAGGTAAAACTGGCACCCAGCGCTGACCGTCAGGGTGGTAAATATGGCGGTACAGGATGCAGTTGTCGAGCTTGAAATGTGCCAGCTGTCGACGAAGACGGGCGTTAGGTGGCCGCGAAGTTCCGTCCAGGCGGTCCATGAGGCGCCGACAGTAAGTATCGGCGCGTTGGTGGGATAAAAATGAACTCCGCTCGTACGAAGAAATCGGGTCCAGGGCAGATATGGACGAAACGTGTGGCGAAGGAACGCCCGAGAGTTCATGGCGTACAGAAGAAGTGGCCTCATTATATGGTTCTGTAGGAAGCGGGCAGCGCGAAAGCGCGTCAGCGTCCTGATGTTTTTTTCCCGACTTGTACGTAACAGTGAAGTCGTATTCTTGCAACCGAAGAATCCAACGACCAAGGCGGCCAGACAAGTTCTTGAGTGTCGAGAGCCAGCACAAGGCGTGATGTCCGTAAGCACAGTGAAGTGGCGGCCGTGAAGATAAGGACGAAACTTCTGTACAGACCATACAATGGCTAGGCACTCCTGCTCGGTGTAATGGTATAGTTTTTTCGGCGTTTGTTAGTACACGGCTTGCATAGGCGATGACCCTCTCACGTGAAGATTCGTCTCGCTGTAGAAGAATGCCACCAATGCCTTGACCACTGGCGTCCGTATGCAGGAGCGTGGGCGCGTTTTCGTCGAAGTGGCAAAGGACTGGTTCGGATGTGAGGGCACGCTTGAGATGGTCAAACGCCGATTCACATTCGGCAGACCACACAAAGGGCACGTTGGATCCGAGCAACTTGTGCAATGGGGAAGCGATTGATGCGAAGTCTCGAATGAATCGCCGAAAATAGGATGCGAGGCCTAGAAAACTACGCAAATCTTTGGCTTTTTCGGGACGCGGGAAGTGTAGCACAGCAGAGGTCTTGTCAGGATCAGGGCGAATTCCGTCCTTGCTCACAACGTGGCCCAACATTTTAATTGTCTTGCTCGCAAAGCGACACTTTTTGGTGTTCAGTTGAAGGCCTGCGTTAGCAAGACACGTGAGAACTTCGTCGAGACGTTGCAAGTGCTGAGGAAAGGTTGACGAGAAAATTACGATGTCGTCCAAATAGCACAAGCAAGTCTTCCATTTAAGGCCTCGCAGAACGGTGTCAATCATGCGCTCGAATGTTGCTGGAGCATTGAAAAGGCCGAATGGCATGACGTTGAATTCGTAAAGCCCATCTGGCGTTGAAAACGCTGTCTTTTCTTTATCGTCCTCATGCATCGGTATCTGCCAATATCCGGAACGCAGATCTAGACTCGAGAAGTACTCGGCCCCCTGCAGCGAGTCCAAGGCATCGTCTATGCGCGGCATTGGGTAGACATCCTTGCGCGTGATCTTATTAAGCGCTCGGTAGTCTACACAGGAAGCGCACGGAGCCGTCCTTTTTTCTTACCAAAACAACAGGGGATGACCAAGGACTCGCCGAAGGACGTATGATCTTCCGTTGCAGCATATCGGCGACGTTTTCTTCAATGACCTTCCGCTCTGCTGGTGAGACTCGGTATGGTCGACGGCGTACGATAGAAGTGTCGTCAGTCTCTATGCGATGCGTGATCATGGACGTCTGTCCCAAGGAGGAGGTATGGGCATCAAACAAGGCCTCATGCTTTTGCAGTAAAGCGAGCAACTCATCCGACTGCGCAGAGGTCAGGTCGGGGCTGATTGTCGAAACAAGAGCAGAGATAGATGAGGAATGTCCAACAGAGGGAAGTTCAGAGGACGCCGGCAGGAGCGGAACAACAGAGAGAGGCTCCGATTCAGTCACGCAAGCCAATGTGGTGCCTTTGGGAATGAGAATTTTCTCGGATGTTTGGTTTGCAGCGCAGAGAAATCCAGAGCCATTGTGAAACCGCACCAGCCCTGAAGCAATGTCAATCCCTCTTGAGAGACAGCGTGTAGATGGTAGGGCAAGCACGTCACCACGGTCAATCACGTCAGTCACGATTGGAACAATTCGCTGATGACCAGGGGGCAGCTCGGTATCTTTTGCAGCAGTCAAGTGAAGTGGCGAATCTTCCGTATGAAGCGCATAGCCGGTCTCGGTCATGTGAATAACACGTTCTCGGCAGCGTATAGAAGCGGATGCCGTAGAAAGAAAATCCCATCCTAAGATGAGCTGGTGGGCACACGAACTTAGCACGGCGAACTGTGTGTAATGAAGAAGTCCATCAATGAGAACACGAGCGGTGCACATGGCGGATGGTCTAATAGCGTCCCCTTGAGCAGCGAACAGTGTAGGACCATCATAAGGGGTGGTGACTTTCCTGAGACGGGAACATAAAGAATGATGAATTACAAACAAACAAGCCCCCGTGTCTATCAAGGCGTCCACGCGTATACCTTCCACTAAACCGACACCATATTATACGGACGCACTGGAGGAATTTCTGTCCTGTCGCTTGATGCAGCTTTTCCTCCAAAAAGCTGCACAATTTAGTTTTCTGAGCGATGGTCGCGGAATTGCGAGACAGGTCGAAGTGGTGACGTAGAGCGGCGAAGGGGCGACGTGGAGCGGCGAAGGGGCGATGGCGAGCGCTGTCTAATAGGGTGGTGAGTAGGGGCCACCTCGGATATCATAGTTGGCGATGGAGAGCGACCTGGACGTGGAGCGTAGGAAGGGCGTTGGAAAGTGGCCCCAGCAGGAGTGTCATCCCGTTCGTATACGTCGTATCCACGACGCTCGTCCTGCTGACGCTTCCGGCAAAAGCGTGCAATGTGTCCACGATATCTGCAGTAGTAACAGACTGGACGAGCCGATCGCCATGGTGGGTGAAAGGGGTGACTAGGGGCACTGGGTGTCATCGAAGCCAGGTGGGCAGGCATAGGGTGGGCAGGGATAGGGTGGGCAGGCATCGATGGAACGACGCCTGGTGAACCAGCGGCGGCGACTTGTGCGTACGTTGGCTGGGGTCGAGGGGCCAGAGAGTCCGCATATGCTGGACCAGCCATGGACGCCAACTCCTCTTTGATGACGTCGCGCAGAAGAGTGCCGGAGGCGTGAGGTGAAGTCGGGGTTACTGAGAGGCCAAAGGACTGTAACTCTTCTCGGATAATAACCCGACTCATTGCACGCAACGAGGTATCAGCAGTGGTGATGTTTTCGGGGCCGTCCGGCTGCAAACGTTGCGACTCAAGTTCCTCAAGGCGTTGGCAAGTGGTGACAACTTCGGCGACTGTTGTTGGGTTCTGGATGGCCAACACGTTGAAGGCGACATTGCCGATGCCTTTAAGTAGATGGCGAACCCCTGTCTGCTTCGGTCATGGCGGTGTTTACACGGCGACAAAGGGCAAGCACATCCTCTATGTATAAGGTTTAAGACTCGCCTGGTTGTTGCTTTCGAGCGTCCAGTGTCTTCTTTCCGAGGGCTGACCGAACAGCTGGAGTGCCGAAAATTTGGCGAAGCTGCTGCTTGAAACTGGTCCAGTCCATGAAATCAGTTTCATGATTGAAAAACCATGTTTTCGCGACGCCGGTGAGATAGAACGAGACACGGCGAAGTTTGGCCGAATCGTGCCAGTTGTTAGTCAAACTCACTCGGTTGTAGTTGTCGAGCCAATCCTCCACATCTTCGCCTCGAAGTCCAGCGAACATGGGGAGATCGCGCTGGTGCCCACTAATGATCCAGGGCGGATAGGCCGCGGCAGTCGGGGCTGTTGAGGTAGACGCAGAAGCGCCGGTGGGGTCGTCCTGAGGCATGTCACTGGACACCTGGCGTAGACGGCGACCTGAGCGGAGCTCCAGGGGGGTAGAGCGGGCGGGGAGAGGACGGATGATCGTTGAGCAACCTCCACCACTTGCGACGTAGCAGTTAACGCGACCTTTATTAGGCCCCGAAGACACGGCGAAGAGACCACACCCAAGAGCAAAGATCACAGTTCAGCCGAGTTCCCACAACCGAAGAAGAAGAGGCACACACACGATGATGAGCATGGACGAAGAACGGGAATGTGTCTGATGAACGCCCACATTATTATTATTATTATATTGCAGAAGAGACATTTGGGCAAGTTGGATTGCGTTAAACATCATGAGTGGTTTTCAGCGCAAAAGGACGAAGACAGAGGAAAAGGAGGGACACGAACACCAGCGCTGTCTCACAACTGACTTTATTAGCAACGGAAACACATTTTATAGTACAACCTATCACACGTGGGCCCACGCCGATTACGTCAAACAGAAGATAAATGAACAGATTGAAGGACTAACTGAGAACAAAATGTATCACGTCACAAAACTATTTAAGAATTTATATATATTATTACATGTATGGTGGTCCCTGCGCATGCTGTATGTGAAACAGCGTGTGCTTTTCAGTACCTACTCTTATTATATGAAAACGACATGAAATTGACTGCGAATGAAAATTTCTGTCCGTATATATAAATTTCTGTCCGCAAGCTGACCCTTATGTTGCCCACCTCCATATCGACCCGAAAATTGAACTGCAAACACAAACTATCCTGACTAGGCACTTTTAGGGCAACAATACTCCTTAATACTCCCTGTATCTGGACAATACACTCTTTTGGTGTAATAAGTTGGGTGTTATAAGGTGGGTGTTATAAGGTTATGTGTCGTCCATTTTACTTCGTTAAGAAATTATGTGGATGAAAGATGAGAGAAAGGAGGTAAATTCACGATCTGTCGTCATTCATCAGGAATGAGACATACAAATAATCGGTAAATCACATGTACCGCGGGAATCGATGTAATGCAAAGCATGCGGAGGAAAGGAGACTGTGGCGTAATTTTTTAGATGCGAAGCATCTTATGCTCGGGGCTATGTCAGTACCCATTATGCGAACCAGAACACTGTAGTAATGTGAAGGCCATGAACCACTACCACAGTCATCAGAGTCATGGCTGAGAGCACAGAGAGGCTGCTTATCAATGGCTAGGCAGGTGGTGTCTGTCGCCCAGGTTTACCCCATTCCTTGATCTTGCTTGCATGTTCATTGAAGCCATAGCGCTAAACAGACAGGGACCACAGAAAGAAGACGGGACGTGCGCTACTCACAACTGAATTTTTTTATTCCGGAAACATGTACTTATACAGCATAGAAAACAGCAAACATCACCAGAACACCGTATCACACGCGCAATCCTGCATCATTCAGATACGCGATTTCCTTAGCACTTAAAGCAATCGAGCAAACTCAGTTGTGAGTAGCGCACGTCCCGTCTTCTTTCTGTGGTCCCTGTCTGTTTAGCGCTATGGCTTCAATGAACGTTACAAACCAACTAGCCCAAACGTCTGTTCTCTTGCTTGCATGTGTTTGGAGAGGGGGCTTAGTCTGTCCCTTCTTCCCGCGTCCCGCGTCCCACACCACCACAGCGCATGCGCGTCCCCCTGCCCCCTCTCTCTCCTCTCCTACGCTCACCCCCTTTCTCTCCTCTAGAAATCCTCTACTCTACGCAGCGGCGCCCGCGTTCCACACCCCCCAACTGCGCATGCGCGTCCCCTCCCCCCTATCCTCTCCTACGCTCACCCCCTTTCTCTACTCTAGGAATCATCTACTCTACGGAGCGGCGCCCGCGTCCCACATCCCCCCAGCGCATGCGCGTCCTCTCACCCTCTCTCCTCTAGCAATCATATACTCTACGGAGCGGCTCCCGGCGTCCCACACCCCCACAGCGCATGCACGTCCCCTTCCCTCTCTCTCCTCTCCTATGGTCCCCCCTGTCCTCTCCTCTAGGAATCCTCTACGGAGCGGCGCGCACGACAGGTGGTGCGACAGCTGCATACTCTGCTGGGGTATGAAAATGACGGAGCGCGCGCGCCTCATTCTCTCTCCTGCGCAGCGCCGCGATGAGCGCCCTGACCGCTGCCATGAAACGAGAGCGGCGACGTTCCTCCCACTCAAGCTAATTATCTCCCCGCTGCTTCGCATCCACACATGGTTCCCTTTAGCGGGAGATGGGGAAGTTTTTTTATTGAGCGAAACATTACCAAATGGCCCTAACGATATATATATAAATTTTGTACGCACAGACAATGTAGTGACATGAGTGTGAGCTAGTTGGTTAGGAGTCACCTTTAACGGCCGGATTTTGAGGCATTCAAAAAGCGCGTTTTAGACGCCAGGAATAGGCAGGGAAAACAACTTTTCGGCATACAATATAGGCAGGTAGCACACGTTTTAGGCCTCCAACGTCCTAGATTTAGGCACAACAAATTTTAACATAAATGTAGATAATTTCAAAACAAAGACGTGCGCGACCTGTATCTGCGACAGGAAAGCATAAATGTTGTTTATGATGGCACAAAGGCGCCAACAGTGGAATATAGCCTTGCCATTGTCTTTTTAATTCAAGAGTGTTAAAGAGCTCGTTTCGCAGAATTTACGTTGTGGGCATCGGCGTCGCTGGTTGTGAGCGAAAAATCAGCGTTGCCCGGAGAAAAAGTTCGAGATAGACCTAAATGATGAAATAATAAAAAAATTAAGGTTCCAGGTGGCAAGCACGGCAAGCAGGCGCTCTACTACAGAGCGACGCCCGTGCTCGAAATTGCTTCGGAAAAAAGAGAAAACATGATTGGAATGTTATGTAGTGTGAGGAGTGTCATGGACTCATGTAATATTGCGTGGCAAAGTCGGGGAATCACACCAGGCGTTAAAACATGTGAATTGCGCAACTAGTGACTAGTTCAAAGGCCCCCAATTACAAATCACGCAGGCATAATAATTATCATTATCAAGAAAAGCAGGCATTTTGTGTGCCTTAAGACAACACGTGTCTATGCGCAGGTGCACGTGTTGCCTTACGGGTGCCTAGTGGTTACCTTGCCAACTCTCAAAAGGAAGAGTTGTGTCGTAGTGGGCACTTGGCAACTGTTATTGTAGTAGACATTCTAGGAGTTTGAAAGGGCCGATTTAAAGACGCACAGACGTTCCTTACCTTATGGCACGGTTGAAATATCCACCAGGAAGCGAAGCTCGACTAGCGATTGAGATTGGGATGCGAAGAGAGTCTGATTACACTATTGTGTTCTACGCTTGAAGGTGAAGCTGAAGTGCCCTCCAAGCTTTTTTGCCCCACGGTTCGAAGAATTCGGTGTCTCCTTTTATTCTGTAGCATTGTGGCTCAAGAGTCCACTGCCGAATCAACAAAGTCTGGTGTCTCTGTTTTTGGCACTACTGAGAAAGGCCGGACAGGAGCAGATAACCAGAGCACTAAAAGACCGGAAGGGAAGGAGCCCTCGTATGGCAGGGTCCAATCACGTGGAGGAAATTTCTCTCCGTTTGAACACCTTAAGTAAAGTACAAACAAAACAAAATCCGCGTGCACATCACATTTTAACACGAAAATGTTTTATGCCGGGGTCCACCAAGACTTTATGACGTAATTCCGTAATGGATATGACGTTGTAAGATTAATGCTACCAAATGCGAAAGAATAAACATTAAGGGAAAGTTCCCCTGCCGGGCGCCGAACCTCCAACTCCTTGGCCCGCGACGAAAAGCGCCCGGCGCTCTACCAACTGAGCTATCGAAGTAGTCGCAAGGCTCCGTACGAACGCTCCGTATATCTCTCATACATTCTCTCCCGAACGTGCTCTCTGTTGGCGAGGTGGGGCGGTGCCGCCGTCTGTGAGCAGTGAAGATAAGTAATGCGGCAGGACATTTATTAGACCGATAGAGAACGATTCATCGACGATGCAGTTCAAGCACGCCGTCCGACATTGCGCGCCGGCGGGCAGTCTTGGAGGCCATGGTTAAAGCTTCTCGATAGCAGTGAAAACCCCTGGCCGCGCCTAGCATCGGGGAGTCTCCGACGCAGTTGTGTTCTTTGCTTTTCGCTTCGTGTTAGCTTGTGACAGCTCGTTGTCGGAGTCGTGCAGCTTCCACGTGCACCAACGGTGTTTCGCTGCCGACTACTTCGGGTGCGATAGCACCGACTAATAAAACTTCTGCAGTAAACAACAGCAAGGCAACGATGTAGACGGGTGAATGTCGTGCCTTGGTGGAGCAAGAGAGCCCAGCGGGACGTGGAACGCCTGCACGTGTTCGCGGCTCCCGATATGAACATCTGCCTCTCGTGTTGCTGAAGCGCAGCGTGCTAGTGTTTGCATGAGCGCAGGCGTAGGTCACCCTATTACTCAGGAGCGCACACCGTGCCGTTTCTCTGCTTGATTAATAGACGACGCTTTGAAGACGCGCATACAGAGTACCAGTGGTTAGTGCGTGCTTGTTATCTTTGCGCGGGATTCCACGATACGCTGTCTCCAGGTATATGTTAAAAACTTCAGCTACCGCAACGGTTAAATCATGATCATGGGCTGTAGTCGTCGCGATGGAGATGTGCCACTAGGCGTCAACGTGGGTGTGTCCACGTCAAACGGTGCTATAGCTGCCAAACACCAATAGACATTCTATAAGCTCTCATATATCACTGCACAATAAGCACTACTTTTATGAAGACACGTTTCACTTTCGTGTTATACCGATTCTTATGACGGAGAGATCAGCCAGGTATTTTTTAACACGAAAATGTTTTATGCCCGGGTCCACCAAGACTTTAGTGACGTATTTCCGTCACGGATATGACGTTGTAAAATTAACGGCCCCAAATACGAAAGAAAAAAAATTCCCCATCTCCCGCTAAAGGGAACCACGTGTGGATGCGAAGCAGCGGGGAGATAATTAGCTTGAGCGCGCGAAACGTCGCCGCTCTCATTTCACGGCAGCGGTCCGGGCGCTCATCGCGGCGCTGCACAGGAGAGAGAACGAAGTAAAATGGCAACTTTGGGCGAGTTGGTAACGGTTCATACTTCAAAATAACAGCGCACCTTCAAAACGAGCACACTAAGGGGAGAGGAAACGACACACACAACAAGCGCTGACTCGCAACTGAAAGGTTTATTCCGCATCACACACACATATATAAATATACGCCTCATGCAGCACACGTGACCAGGATTGATACCGCTAGCTTGTCTAAGTAAGGTAAGTAAAAAGAACTCATGATAACACCTGCCGCAGAAAATGAATTTCTTTGTCACACAATTCAACTGAAGCCTGGCTTAACACAATTATCTTTTTCCTTAACAATGTGATATGCCTCTGCCACCTTCCCGGTTTATCTGCTGCCAGTGCTTATAAACAGTCGTCGTTTCTGCGAAAACCGGGGAGCATCCACACGAGCGGCAGTGCAATGCCAGATTAGAACTCGCCACAGTTTTCAAAGGAAGCATTGTGTTCCTTAAGTCTCGTGTTAACACAACGTCCCGTCTGTCCGTAATACGTTCTACCACACGATTTTCTGCGGCAGGTGTTATCATGAGTTCTTTTTACTTACCTTACTTAGACAAGCTAGCGGTATCAATCCTGGTCACGTGTGCTGCATGAGGCGTATATTTATATATGTGTGTGTGATGCGGAATAAACCTTTCAGTTGCGAGTCAGCGCTTGTTGTGTGTGTCGTTTCCTCTCCCTTTAGTGTGCTCGTTTTGAAGGTGCGCTGTTATTCTGAAGAGAGAATGAGGCGCGCGCGCTCCGTCATTTTCATACCGCGCAACAACCGTGGCGCCAGTATGCAGCTGTCACACCACCTGTCATGCGCGCCGCTCCGTAGACGATTCTCAGAGGAGAGGACGGGGGGTACCGTAGGAGAGGAGAGAGAGGGAGGGGACGTGCATGCGCTGAGGGGGTGTGGGACGCGGGAGCCGCTCCGTAGAGTAGAGGATTCCTAGAGGAGAGAGGGGAAAAGGTTGAGCATGCGCTGTGGGGATGTGGGACGCCGGAAGCCGCTCCGTAGAGTAGAGGATTCCTAGAGGAGAGAGGGGGGAGAGGACGCGCATGCGCTGTGGGGATGTGGGACGCGGGCGCGCTCCGTAGAGTAGATGATTCCTACAGTAGAGAAAGGGAGTGAGCGTAGGAGAGGATAGGGGAGGGGACGGGCATGCGCTGTGGGACGCGGGGGGCCGCTCCGTAGAGTAGAGGATTCCTAGAGGAGAGAAAGGGGGTTGAGCGTAAGAGAGAGATGGGGAGGGGGACGCGCATGCGCTGTGGGACGCGGGAAGGAGGGACGGACTAAGCCCCCTCCAAACACATGCAAGCAAGATCAAGGAAATGGGGTCAACCTGGGCGACGGACACCACCTGCCTATCCATTGCTAAGCAGCCTCTCTGTGCTCTCGGCCATGACTCTGATGATTGTAGTAGTGGTTGACGGCCTTCATATTACTACAGTGTTCTGGTTCGCATAATGGGTGCTTCCCTACTTCATGAAAGTGGCCGGACGCGGGACGCGGGACGGGGGACGCGGGACGGACAAAGCCCCGAGCATAAGATGCTTCGGATCTAGAAACATTCAGAAAAAAGTTCCCCGCCGGGCGTCCAACCTCTGACTCCTTGGGGCGCGACGAAAACCGCCCGATGCTCCACCGACTGAGCTATCGAAGCAGCTGCAAGGCTCCCTACAAACGCGCCTTATATCTTTCACACATTCTCTCCCACACGGTGCTCTCTGTTGATGAGGCTAGGGACCTTAGGTGAGGCGGGGCGGTGCCGCCGTCTGTGACCCGTGAAGAGAAGTAATGCGGCATGACACTTATTAGCAGCGATAGAGAGCGATTCGTCGACGACGCAGTTAAAGCAGGGGACCCGAGATTGCACGCCGGCGCGCAATCTTGGAGGCCATGATTAAAGCTTCGCGATAGCAGTGAAAAACCCTGGCAGCGCTAGCATCGGGGAGTCGCCGACGCAGTTATGTTCTTTGCCTTTCGTTTCGTGTTAGCGTGTGACAGCTCGTTGTCAGCATGGGTGTCGGAGTCGTACAGCGTCGGCGTGCACCAATGGTGTTTCGCCGCCGACTACTTCGGTTGAGATTGCACCGACTAATAAAACTGCTGCAGTAAGCACTGCAGCAAGGCAACGATGTAGACTGGTGAATGTCGTGCCTTGGTGGAGCGAAACAGAACCCAGCGGGACGTGGTACGCCCGCACGTGTTCGAGACTCCAGCTATGAACCTCTGCCTCCGGCGTTGCTGAAGCGCACTGTGGTAGTGTATGCATGAGCGCAGGCGTAGGTTACCTATTACTCAGAAGCGCACACCGTGCCCTTTCTCTCCTTGATAGACGACGCTTTGAAGACGCCCATATCTAGTACCAGTGGTTAGCGTGTGCTTGTTGTTATCTTTGCGCGGGATTCACGATACGCTGTGTCCAGGTATACGTTAAAAGTTTCAGCTACCACAACGGTTAAATCATGATCATGGGCTGTAGTCGTCGCGATGCAGATGTGCCACTATACCTCGCGACAACTTTCTGTGGCAGCACAGCCAAAGGTACGAAGCCGAATCACGCACTTCTTTACTACGCGTCTGCATATAGTCCGCGAACGCTAACTTTTATATACTACGTAGCATAAAAGAAAACATAAAAAGAAAAGATATAGTTATTATGTTCAAGATCGTTCGCATTGTTATCACGAAAGCTTATTCCGTGCGGGAATTTCTTTTTTTGCTGTTTCTAGTTTTCTGGTTTTCCGGTGTAATTTCACTTTTTCCCCGCCCCGGTAAACAACGATGGCGTCGTTCGGTTGCAGCAAGTTCACATCGTGGCTTGTGAGCGAGGATGAGTGCGTGTTCGCTGGTGATCTGTATTCATCGAGCAGAAAGAAAAGAAGACAGCTGTGCGTCGTCAAATATTTTGTTTCCCGCATATGCTCTCACGGAGAAAGAAGTTGTGTGCGAGTGATAGCGTCAGCGCAAGTGGATCTCATCGTGATAGCCACCTTGAAAGTGACACCGGCGACCTGTCAGTCTTCAGCAAGACCAGCTGCTTGAAAGCAAAATTGCGATTGGAAACTGTACACAAAAGCAATGACCCTTTTCATTAATTGCGTTCCATACACGGTCAGTATTTCGGTTGCCTGATATTGCTGATACAATCACGCTATAGATCGCGTACTGTAACACCTTACCCGTCGGCGTCTACGGCGGGAGCGGTTCATGGCGCTTTGCAATGACAGCGATTTTCGAGGATAAAATAACTAGTGTAACGCTTCGCCTGGGCAACAGGCGCGTTCCTGTCTATTATGCGGCGAACTGCCTAAACAGCGTTCTTGACCGAGTAAGGAGAGCGTTTCACCCGCTTGGATTTACCACGGCCGTGGATTTACGAACGTGAGACGCCCGCCTGTGACCAGTCATGGCCAGGATATCTGCGAACCATCGATGCCTTCGCGTCCACAAACAAAATAACGTGAGCGTCTCCAGAAAGTTCTTGCGTCTCCAAAAAGAAGGAAAACGACGATACCGGCCCTGTATTCACCGAAACTTAGGACATGGTTTCTTGCCATTGCGTTGAATGTTCTATCACACAGTTCCTGCTCGGCCGTGCCACCCTCCCCCCCCCCCCTTTTAGATGTGAAGCATCTTATGGCGAAGCTTAATCCGGTGGTGGTGGTGGTGGTGTGCCGCGTGCCCACCCTTACTGCGCATGCGCAAACCCATTTAAAAAATAAAAATAATAAACCTCCTCTCCCTCCTCTAGGCATCCCTCCCCGCGGCAACCACACCCTCACTGCGCATGCACCTCCCCTCCTCTCTCCCCTCTTACACTCCCCCCTCTCTCCTCTAGGCATCCCTGCCCGCGGCGTCTACACACCCACTGCGCATGCGTGTCACCCCCTCTCTCTCTCCTCTCCTACGCTCCCCCCCTCTCGCCTCACGACGCCGACGCAGGCAGCGTCTGCTAGCGAGTTTCTTGGTTGAAAAAACCGACTGCTCGCGCTGCACAACCGTTCACTGGCCACCCCGTATATATGGCAATGGATCTTGACCTCCAAGGTGGTGCCGGTGGGAGTTTTCTCCTGTGCGTTGTTGAACAATAAAAATTCGCTGCGTGCGCGTCAACTAAAAGCGGAGTGCGGGTCTCTGTGTCCAGTCGCAGCCTTCTGTCTCTCATTGCCCATTAGCAGCGATTGGCATGTTCCAGTAGGAAACACTGCTCCATCACTGCCTGCTTTGCGCCTCCCCAGTTTTCTCTCCTGCGCAACGCTGCGATGAGCGCCAGCGTCAACGCCGCCGGCGGTATAAGCGTTAGCGCCCACTGCTTCACATCTACACAGATGGTGTAATTTTTTTTTTCAAAAAGAAATCTCAGCGCTTCAATAAAGCTTCTTTTTGTGCTCTTTAGCAATAAAGAATATTTTATTGCCTCGAAAAAAAGAAAACCAAATGCAAGCATTACTGTATGGTGCTCACTTTACACGTGGGCTTGAACCACTGGCAGGTTAGCGCTATGCTGGAATTCGCAGCAGAACACAGCACTGGTTCCATGTATCTTTTCTTCACTACTACGTTCATAAGTACCTCAAGCCTTGTCATAGCTTTCGATTGAAGCTACATACGTCTACCTTTTAATACACTATTTCAAAAATAACATCACGAACCTTGAATGTCCGTGGGAAAACGTACATGTTGGATGGGCTTGCGAAACCGAAACCGAAATCGCCCGCAAACGCACTACTTGGCGCAGTAACACATGTGCAGAAGCTCCGCCCAAGTAGCTTTGGCTGTGCTGCCACAGAAAGTTGTCGCGAGGTATAGACGTCAACGTGGATGTGTCCACGTCAAACGATGCTATAGCTGCCAAACACCAATACACATTCTACAAGCTCTCATGTATCAATAAACAATAAGCACCACTTCTATGAGTACACGTTTCACTTTCGTGTTATAGCGATTCCTATGACGGAGGGATCAACAATGTTTTTTCTTTCTTCTTTTGCTCTGTCCTCTCTTTTACCGTGACGGCCATCCGCAGTTTCGTATTCGCCAACCGCTCGCGCCATGTCAGCGTGGCGGCGTATTGGAACCGTGACGTCCCATT
Organism: Rhipicephalus appendiculatus; assembly: GCA_030522465.1. Classification (NCBI taxonomy): domain Eukaryota; kingdom Metazoa; phylum Arthropoda; class Arachnida; order Ixodida; family Ixodidae; genus Rhipicephalus; species Rhipicephalus appendiculatus. The sequence goes on from JALIZH010011467.1 coordinate 38,453, forward strand.
TCACTGCTGCCAGCTATTGTTTTCCGGAGGTTGGTTGAACTAGGAACACTATAGAGTTCTGAACAGTCAATATTGCCCGGTAACATGAACACTAGTCTAAGACGGCACTCGAAAGCGAAATTTTAGGTTAAGTAATGTTAATGTAGGCGTCGATTTATAAAATAGGCATTGATAGGCACTTATAGGCGTTTAGGCACAAACGCCCGAAATAGGAATTTGTAGGCACTATAAAAACACTATAAAAGCTCTTAACCTCTAATTCATGCTTATATATCGAAATGAAATTATATGGATGAAAGGAAGTACGCCTTACCTAGATGCATGATGACTAGAGACCGCCTAAAATGTGGTCTCTAGTCATCATGCATCTAGGTAAGCCGTACAAACACGAACACAAGAGAAGCGAGGAAGACAACACAAGCGCCAGCAATTGCGTTGTCTTGTTGTAGTCTCTTGTACCCGTATTTGTGCACATTACCTCCTTCTATGATAATGAGCGAGTCATCCGTGCAACCATCCGCTTCGTGTCTCATTTCAAGTAGTGGGTAAACGTCAAAGAATTAAAATTGAGTGTGCACGAATGAAGAAGACCTTGATCCAAAGAGCAACGGCGGACTTTACTGGGAGCAAAAACAGTGCGACGAACAACCCAGCAACCTGAGTGCTGGCAGAGTGATGATGAATGGCTCCCCATTCTACCTTCTCAGCCTCTGCGGCCTGCTCAAGATGATGGAGATCACATTCGCCGTGCCTTCTCTGGTGTTGCTCAGCTCTCTGTCCTTCAACGACATGTCCGGTCTGTTCGAAATGCAGCACGGTGATGTGAGCCTTACCATGACCATTTTCGCTTTCGCCACATCCGCAGCCATTCTCCTCCTCACAATCCTCAACGGCTCCGATGACGTTCCGCACACGAGGTTCTACCGCATCAATTACGCCATCGGAACATTGTTGCTGGCTCTGAACACCATCATGTTCTACGGACGCTATACCAGTCCTGCTGTGTCTAAGCCCGTGGTTTGCCCGCCTGGTGGCACCAGTCCAGCGGCAATTACTGGCAAAGAACTCAAGGATCCAGCATATGTGTTCTATCTGTGCGTTGCGAACACTATCGCTTACGCTATTAATTTCTTTTACGCCTTAACGATACAAAATAATGTCCCCGAGTCACCAAACACTTGACCGTGATTGTGCTTTTCTGAGCACCTCAATTTTACGTACAAAATAAAGTTTACGATGTTAATATTTGCGTTATTTCCCGTCACCAAAAGCATCTGCACGTTGTTGGTTGCTTTAAAACTCCACCAACAATTTTCAGTTATTGTTCATTACTTGAAATAAATAATATTATGCTCTGGAATTAGCGCTGTAACATGGAAAGCCTGTAACGTTTTGCATAGACCGTCTGCGTGTTATCTCTCAGTGATCTTCAAGCTGGAGTAGAAACTTTTGTTGAAGAAGATGCTGAAAATGAGATGTAGCAAGAACAAAACTGCTGTTACGAGCTTCCGCTCAGTGAACCTTAGCGGTGTTACTGAAAACTCCAAAGCTGCGCGGAACGCACAACACAGCTACGGCGTATACTGAAGGAGCGGCATTCATACTGCCCATTGTATGAAGGCCACTCCCACTTTACGATATGCTCTCCCAGATAGCGCATACTGTAAATGCAGGTGCGAGGTACCCACTACGCCATAAATCATTTTTCGCAGCGGCGAACTGCCGACTAAGCGTCAGCAGGGGGTCTCAGACTCGCGGCCCGCGGGCGGCATGTGGCCCGCGAACCTCTCGCGTGCGGCCCGCGGCCCGCACATGGTATGTTAGTCCAATATTTTTTATTTTCATAGTAAGCATGTGCGTGAGGTACACAGGCATGACTGGTCTAAAGCATTGTTTGCGTGAGACACCCCACGTGGTCACCATGTCTTGAAGCGTAACCATGAAACGAAAACAGTATTTCAGAGTCCGCGTCCACATTTCAGTCACTTTGGAGACCGGTATCGACATGCTGTTGGATGGAATCCTGGACCCAAGTCTTGAGAAATGACCCGTATATGAGATATGGGAAGGATATTCTTTTCATGTTCTTTTAAGTGGTAACGTTTGCTGACAATGTGTACTAGTAACCCCCCCCCCTCCCCGGCTCTTTCATTCTCCCTGATCCGGCCCTTGCACGACAAAATTCTGTGAGTGCGGCCCGCTAGCCGAGGTGAGTTTGAGACCCCTGCCTTAAAGGGACACTAAAGTGAAACAATGACTTGCTTTAGATTGATAAACTGTTCTCTCTGAAATCTAATGTCACAAGTTTCGCTATCGTAAGTTCATCATTAGTGGAGAAAATCAATGTCGAAGTTTCATTTTTAAATTTCGCGTTGAAATCTCCGCGCGTGACGTGACGAATTTCAAAATATATTTTTCGTATTGTCGCGACATGAGCTCAATAAAATATTCTGAAACTTCGTATGTTAGGTCTATGGCACCCACATACGAAAATGTACTTCATCTTTACCGATTATAAACTACGTACGACCCAGCAGACGCCGTCAAAATCTATGACGCCACGGTGTTTGGTGCGGAAATCTCAAGCTGGCGTCTCCACCCGCATTTTCTTTTCACGCGTTTTCTCGCTTACGAAGCGTCGTATCGCGGTAAAAGTGGTGTTTTCGGGACTGTGAAATCGTACTTTACTAATATCCGAAAAATCTTTTTATCTTAGTGTCCCTTCAGACAATGCACGCGTCTATGTAGCTGCGCGCTTTGTCGTTGCTGTAGCGGATGTGTTGACGATGACGAAGAATTATGGCTTACCCATTTGTAATGAGTAGGACACTTCAAATCTACCCACTCGGTGCGCGCTTCACGAGGTGTTACGTCTGTTGCATTGTTTCTCTTCTCCCTCGCAATGACAGATCTCTTGACTCGATTTCTCGCCATGCATGACACTTGTATAGGATCTTTGTTCTTAAAAGTTTTAAGCATGGGGATGTTTGTTTATGTCGTAAAACAATTGCTTGCCGGACAGATTTCCTGGGTTCAAATAAACGTTGAACCCTGCTTATTCTACAAGGTTCAACCGCACAATGGACGAAGACGAAAGACATGATATAAGTAAAAGGACAGCGAACATGAAAAGCGACCATGAAAAAGACGTTTCGGCTCACCTGACGAGAGCCTTGTTCACAACGAAAGCGAGGACAAGTGAAGCGATGTTTATGAGGGCTTTAAAACGTGACGTAAGCAGCCGGTGTAGATAAGAGGAAGGGTTCCGTCATTTCGGTTCAGTTTAATATTCACGGTTTTAATCGGGATGGATTCTAAGTGGTTTCTTGAAGACAGTTTTAACGCGATAGCGTTAAAGCGCTCGTTTCGCTAAAATTCCAGCCTCGGCGTTGGCGTCGTTGGTTGTGAGCGAAAAAATCATCATCTGGTCTGTGACTGAAAAATCAAGAAAGATCGAAATAAAGTAAATAATAAAATTTTTCGGCTCCGCGTGAGGATCGGACCTAGGCCGTCTGCGTGGCAAGCAGATGTTCTACCACAGAGCCACGATATATGTTGCAACTGCTTTGGAAAAAGCACTATATGAATGTTATGTAGCGGAAGGAGTCTCTTTAACGTATCATATATTGCCTGACAGAAACGTAGGATCGTGACCAGGCGTCAAAAGATGCGGATTGAGCAATGAGTGGGTGTTTTAAAGGCCCACCCATTACAAAGCGCTCAGGCATAATTTAATCATCATCAGCAGTAGAACCATCAACAAAGTGAACAGCTGCGTAGGTTCGTGTGTTGCCCTACGGACACGTAGTGGACCCTTCGCTGACTCGCAAAAGGAATAATTATGGCGTAGTGGGCACTTAACAACTGTGCTTGCCATGCATTAAATGATACTTCGAAACGATCAGTGTTACGCGCACAGTCGTTTCCTTACGGCATGGTTGAGGCATGCAGCGAGAACCGAAGCAGGCTAGCAGTTAAGACGGCGATGCGCACGAGGCCCGATTACGCTATTACGACCTACTCTTGAAGGCGAAGCGCAAGTGTCCTCCATTTTTTTTCTCTTTGTCCAACATGATGGCGGTAATCAGGATGAAGTCTAAGTGGTGTCTGGAAGACAGTTGCTTTTGCTCTTTTTCCAAGGTCATGGCGTTATCCGAATCGATTTGATGGCTCAAGTTTTCTGCGTGCTCTGCGAAGGCATGCGAAGACACTTTTAAAGACGATAGTCTTTCTTGGGATACTTGAACGCACAAATTTTGGTCTGGCTGTCTGTCTGTTTGTCTGTCCGTAACCCGATTCAGCTACTCGGCCAAAGTTGAACCACTTTCTGAACGCCCAGCCACCTTGAACTAGTGTTCGCATTCATACTTGTGAACATATTCGATCAAAAAGCAAATATTAAGCATACCTGAGGCGCAACATTAATATGTTACTGTCAGGTCGTGTGTTCTTTTATTAGAAAATACATAGGTACGCAATTCTAAAGACCCTAGTGTTTTATCAATGCCAGCCACATGCAGTCAATTCAACGTTGAGTAGGCGCTATCTGAGTCAAGGCAAAACATAGTAGTACGGCCGGCACAAGACTATCGTCTTTCGACGACATTTGCAGCGAAGCACACAGATACGCGGCCAATTTTTTTTCTTCTTGGCATCATTGACATGCTGTTTAACCCGCTGTTCAAAATTTCTCGTCTCGCCGATATATACACGATCTCAGTCTTTGCATGGGATCCGCTGAACGACGCCAGGACACTTTTGTTTTGGAAGCTTGTCTTTCACATTTGCCAGCTGATGACGTAATTTCTGCGTGCGAACTTGCGCTACATTGACGTCGTAATCGCGTAGAACGCGGACCATACCTTCGCTCACAGCAGGCACGTACGGTATAGGGGCACGTTTTCTTGGGAACACATGGTCAGGTCTTGGCGGCTGAGAGAGCTGGCGTTCCGCCGAGTTCAACAAAGACTTCGGGTAGTCCACATGCCGGAGAGATCTAGGTGCACTTGCTGCAGGTCAGCAGCTCCAGCCCTGCTACTCAGTGTTGTGGAGATGCGATTGGTTCTGGCGATCAGTGAGGCAACCACCGACCTCTTCTGATTTATCGGGTGCACCGAGTCATAATGCAGGTACTTGCCGGTGTGCGTGCTCTTTCTGTACACAGAAAACTTCAGACTGCGCTCGTCACGTTTGACAAGGGCGTCCAGGAAAGGTAGCTCGCCGTCTCTTTCTACCTCGGCCGTGAATTGAATAGATGCTTCAATGCTAATTAAATTTAAACAAGAATGAAGGAATTTTTTCCTCGTTGAATTATCCAGAATGCGACGTCAACGTAACGTAGACGACGTATCCTGGATAATACAACCTACGCGTACGTCTACGTCGACGTCAACCGACGTCTACGTAACCTTATGCGGCGTGTCAAAAAAGGCGAGTGCACAATTTTCAAGCCATTTTATCGTTAAATTTGAAGCAGTTACCGAGATAGATGCCCCCCATCGGTGTCCTGTGCACTTGCTTGTAGAAGGTTTCTTCGAACATGAAGTGCTCTTCAGGCAAAACAGAAGGAGCCTTTTCAAGTCTGGGACATCGATAGGTGCCCTTTCTGCCAGCGCAGGGTCATCTACAAGGGCAGCGGCGCTTGTTTCCGTGACGAGTCGAAAAGGAACTCTTGTGAAAAGCGACACGACGTGGAACGGGATATCGGAAACAAAATGACGCACCTTGTTTATGAGGTCTTCGGAATGGTGAACGTGAGTTGCACTTATGGCAATAAGGGGGGAGATAACCTTGTGAACGTAATTGGACAGTTAGTAGAGAGGAAGTAAAGTCGACAATGGGTCGCATCGCGACGATCGCATTGTGGCTTTTTGGCATACTGTAAATCACTGGCGCAGGACCATTAGTGCACAGAAGGAAGAAGTACAGAAAAAGGGCTTCTGTCAAAACCTTGACCTCAAGACGAACTACACATGAAAAATAGGGCCAGTGCAGATGTCGCGCTAACTTGCCCAGACAAAGGCACTCCTCGCCCTGCTTTTTCCTTTATTTTTTCTCATTGTGCGCCATAGCTGCTATAGACACGGGACATCGCCACCAAGATCGGATGTTGTTGTGAGCGCTTAACAGCTTAAGCTGTAATAAGAAAAAAAAATCACGCCATATCCACGAAGTGAATGATGATGCGTGGGCGAAGCTCCGGAGGCAATCTGGTAAACCGTCAATCCCCGTAAATTTTGCCCACTCGATCATCATACAAAGACCTGACACACAAACGCGGGGGTGTGGTGTGATTATACATACAGTATATACACAATGTTTCATTATTTACATATTGATAAAGTATATACACAATGTTTTATTGTTTACATATGGGGTAGATGATGATTTTGTTCAAGAGCTCTGCGGACCACAAGGAGGGGGTTCCCCTGATTTTGTTTTCCTCATATATGACGTAAAGCTCAGGGGAACGTTTGTTGTCGGCGTTGCCGTTTTGCCTTTCGAGGGCGAGAGCGCGTTCACGATCGTTTTCATCCATGGCAGAAAGAGAATGTGTGGTCTGGAACGCGCTTATACTTCATGGTCATCATCGTTATCGTCATCGTTATCACGTGTAGTGGGTACATTCCACTATACTGGAACCCGCTTATTTATTTATTTATTTATTTATTTGATTTGCGTACACAGATATACAAGGACACAGAGGAAAGAGGGAGAGAGCAAGCTGGCAACTGCCACCTTATTCTTCATGGTCATCAGGCGTCATCGTCATCTTTATCATCTGGAGTGGATGCATCCCACTATACGTGGCTACGTACTACTACTACTACTACATACTACAGAGGAGGGACAGACCCACACCCTAAGGAGCTTCGCCCCTAAAACATGATTGATCCCTCCGTCATAGGAATTCGTGAAACACGAAAGTAAAACGAGCCCGTACAGAGGTAATTAAATATTCATTTAGTACATTGATCTAAGAGAGTTTGCATAATGTATATTGGTGTTTGGCAGCTATATCACCGTCTAACGTGGATCCACCCACGTTGATGCTTGCTGTTACATCTCCATCCCGACGACTAACGCCCATGATCAATGATTAAACAAACCATTGTGGTAGCTGTAGCACTTAATGGTGAGACCGTAATCAGATGAAGTGTAAAAAACACCAGACGGTCAAAATTCCCGGAGCCCTTCACTGCGCCGTCTCTCATAATCATATCGTGGTTTTGGGACGTAAAACCCCAGATATTATTATTAATCAGATAAAGTGGTGTGTCTGCCAGCAGAGCGTCACTGATGGGACGCAGAACTTGTGCTAAGGTCGCCATACCGTGGCATGTTAAAGTTTGATTGAAACACCATGGTCGGACCAAAGGAAAACGATATATGGTTATGGCATTTTGGAAAACAGTGGAGAAACCAGGCATCCTTTAAGGAAAAAGTGTTGTTGGTGACATTTCCGAGAAAAAACTTGGAGTTAAATGGGAGTCTATAGCCCGTATACACCGCCTTGGCCGCCGTACCGGCCAACGCCCAGTAATAGCCTATTTTCAAGATTACAATGAAAAGCAGGCTGTCATTAACAATACGAACAAACTCAAAGGAACAAACATTTTCATTCAAAATGATTACAGTCACGAAACACTGCGCGTGCGTAAGCTCCTTTGGGATAGCGCCAGAGTTGATCGAGTGAATAAGAAGCGCGTATCTCTTTTGCATGATAAGTTGAGAATTGATGACACACTTTTTGTATGGGACGACTCCAGAAATGAACGTGTAGCACTTCCAAAGCAGCGGGATGCCGCACATTGACGTAAACCGCGTACAGAGACAAAACATATAAGGATACTCAATTTTAATGCTCGGAGCCTTGTAAATAAAATTGGCAAACTTGAACTGTTACTTCTTGAACATGATCCACACATAACAATAATTACGGAAACCTGGTTAACTGACAACGTTTCTGATTATGTTTTAATACCTCCAAACTATCGCATTTTCTGTCGTGATCGGCGAAGTAAGGGCGGCGGCGTGGCCATTGTTTTACGGTATCCATTGTCTGGTGTTGTTGTAAACCAAATCGACGGTCACGAAAGCTTGTTCCCAAGAGTAAACTGCTGGGACCATTTCTTTATTGTGTGTGCTGTGTATAGGCCTCCATCGGCTCCCCCTGAATACATTTCCGAACTGTGCGATCATATGGCTGCATTTTCGAACAACAGGGTGATACTCGCCGGTGATTTTAATATTCCTTGCATTGATTGGCGTAACCCTGTTTCCTTTTTTCGAATGTGGACATAAACCCTCTTGTGGATATTATGATCATGTGTGATATAAAACAAACTGTTACCGAGTACACCAGGGAAGCAGGAAGCGCCCGCTCAAAAATAGATTTAATTTTTATTAGTAATGACATTTCTACATACTCTGTGGATGTGGTTGATGGTGTCTCGGACCATAAGGCGGTGTACCTTTCCTTTCCGCTTGGTGATACGAAGCAGCACAAAAAACAAGGAAAAAAATTAATTAAGGATTTCGCTAAAGCTGATGACCATGCAATACTTGACTGTTTGTGGGAACTTTGTGATAACATGCCGGGCTGCGTCATGACCCTCTGGGATGCTCTGAAAGACACTATTCATTATTGCATTGAAAAGTTTGTCCCTTCCAAATATGTTTGCACTAACAAAAACAACCCATGGATGACAAGAGAAATCATGCATTTACACCGTATGCTAAAACGAGCCAAAAAACATAAAAAACCCGTTAGTGTAATATTTCAATTAAAAGACAGCCTCGCTTCCAAACTCTCCGACGCAAAATTTAGGTATTTCACTCATTCATTGCCTGATTTCTTGACAAAAATCCCTGAAAAATTCTGGCGATATTTAGAACAAACGGATGCTACACCCAGTCAAATAACCGTTGATGGTTCCATCGTAAATGATGCGTCGATTGTCGCTCATAACTTTAACAGAGACTTCTGCTCCGTATTTTCTGCTCCCCAGCATGAACCACAAAATGAAAACCTTCTTCCAGTAATGTCTTCTGAGTTCATAACTTATGAGGGTATATTTTCTTTGCTGCTGAACCTGAAAACTAAATCGTCAGCTGGTCCAGATGATATCCCTAACACATTCTTGCGTAGGTATGCGCACATTTTAACAAACGTTTTTCGCCTCTCCTTCGAGAATTCCTTCATTCCTGATGACTGGCGTACGGCACGTGTCGTGCCGGTGTTTAAGAAAGGGGATCGTCTCAACGTAGCAAACTACAGGCCTATTTCCTTAACGTGTACGTCATGTAAGCTATTAGAACACATAATCACACATTACATTACCACATTTCTTGAAGAAAAGCGCTTGCTATCGCCATTACAGCACGGATTTAGAAAAAAGTTGTCGACCACAACGCAACTGGTCACAACAATTCATGAGTTCACGTTGTCGCTCAATACGGGGAAATCAAATTGATGCTATTTTTTAGATTTCAGTAAAGCCTTCGACCTTGTCACGCATAGCAAACTCATTTCTAAATTGCATAATCTAGGCCTACCTCTTAACCTCATTGACTGGGATCCGTTCTTACCTTCATAATAGCAAGCAGTATGTGAAAGTAAATGACTGCATGTCTGGTATTCTACCAGTATCGTCCGGTGTCCCTCAAGGCAGTGTTTTGGGACCTGTTCTCTTTTTAGTTTACATAAATGGCATTGTTAAATCAATAGACAGATCACAAGTACACATAAAGCTTTTTGCAGATGACTGCATACTATTTAAAACAATTACTGCTCCGAATGACCAGAAATGCCTGCAATCCAACCTGTGTTCCATTTCTAAGTGGTGTGAAGAATGGTCAATGAATTTAAATCGTGATAAATCAGTTGTCATGCATATAACAAATAAGAAACACCGTTTTAATTATATGTATTCTCTTAACAACTGTTCTTTGACGAAGGTTGACGAATATAAATATTTAGGTGTCACAATTACAAACCGCTGGACATGGTCAAGTCACATTAATAAAACATGCTCATCTGCTTCTAGAAAGCTCGGTTTTTTTAGGCATAAATTAAAAACGGCACCCCCAGAAGTCAAATTGTTGGCCTACAATGCTTTTATACGACAGAAGTTGGATTATTTATTTATTTATTTATTTACAGTACCTTACAGGGCCCTCGAGGGGCATTGTGTAAGGGGGGGGCAGTACAGAATTATACGTGAGTGATACATATACATAGATAAATATTTGGTTACAACAGAAAGCACAATTGATGTCATGAACATATACGCTCAAAATATACTAAAAAAAAGTACGTTACAATGTGTGAAGGCGTAATACAAAAGATAATTTAACAGTAACTATTAACCAGCAAAACATAATAATGAAATCTGACAAAAAAAAGTCTTTGATATATAAATGTACACAAGAGAAAAAAAAAGAAAACAACCGGTGCAAAATAAAAAAAAAACATCGGTAACAGTACTATAGGCACAGATGAGTATGAATATGCCATACATCAGTTTTCGGTGCAGAGATGTTTTTTTAGATTGCAGCAGAACTTTGTGTGGTCTTTCTCTGATGCAATATCATCTGGCAGCTCATTCCACAGGCGAATCGCTCGTGGAAGAGATGATAGGTTGAAAGCGTTAGTTTCCCCGTACATGCGTGATAAACTAAGGCTATTATGTAGTCGGCGTGAAGTCCGATGAGCTAGATTAAGGTGGACAGATGGCATTATGCTGGTGTGGCATGAGTTTGTGAAATAGTGATAAGAGTGAAATGTCGCGGCGAAGTTTCAGTGGCTCGAGTGCAAGGCTTTGTTTAATCTGTGTTATGCTGGATGGGTATCTGTAATTATGAGTAATGAATCGACTGGCTCTGTTCTGTATGGATTCTAACTTGTCAATGAGGTATTGTTGATACGGTGACCAAATGGAGGAGGCGTACTCGAGTTGGTGACGGATTAAAGCAAGAAAAGCCAGTTTACGTATATCGGAGGGAGAATTGTATAGGTTACGGAGCAGAAAACCTAATGATCTTGATGCGTTAGCACATATGGAAGTGATATGAGTGGACCAGGAAAGAGTAGGGGTTAAGTTAATGCCCAGGTACTTGTAGTGCTGAGCGCGTTCTACAATGCTATTATCAATTTTGTATAGTCCGTTAAAGTTATGATGTTTTCGACTAAACGTGATTATTTGCATTTGGAAACGTTTAATGTCATCTGCCAAGTTTCGCACCACTCATTAATACGCTCGAGGTCTTGTTGAAGGGTGAGGTGATCGCTACTGTTATGGATGGGACGATAGATAATGCTGGCATCAGCAAACATACGCATACGTGATGATAAGTTGTCAGGCAGGTCGTTAATGTAGATGAGGAAAAGTAGGGGACCAAGAACACTGCCTTGCGGAACACCAGAGGAAACGTAACAAAGTGATGAAGAGTGATCGTTCGCGATAGTGAATTGCTGCCGGTTCGTTAGGAAGTTTCGGAGCCATGTTAGTGTAAGGGAATCTAGTTTTAGCGATGATAGTTTTAAAATCAAGCAACAATGAGCAACACGCTCGAAGGCCTTAGCAAAATCAAGGAATATACGATCTGTCTGTAGGTTATTGTTCATGTTAGAATGTAAGTCAGTGGTGAATTCAAAGAGTTGCGTCTCGCAAGAACGACCCTTTCGGAACCCGTGCTGGTTAGAAAAAAAGAAATTGTTAGATTCTAGATGAGCGTAAATGTTAGAGGCTATGATATGCTCAAGCATCTTGCAACATATGCACGTCAAGGAAATGGGGCGATAGTTACCAGGTGAAGTTTTACTGCCACTTTTATGTATTGGCACTACCTTTGCTATCTTCCAGTCAGAAGGCAACATTCCTGTAGTGAGCGACTGCCGGAAAATGTGTAATAAAATGGTACTAGAGACATGCACAGTGTTCTTTAAAATTTTAGAATTTATATTGTCAATACAAGAAGATGAAGACATTTTTAGATTTTCTATGATTTTAGATATGCCTTCAATTGTAATATTCGATGGGTGCCATATACGAGTAATCACGTTCCAGAATTTCGGGAAGATGGTCGTGTTCGCTAGTAAACACGGATGAAAAGAATGAGTTAAAGACATAAGGACAATCAGTGTCGGCAAAAGGTGTGTTATTTTCATCGTGCAATGAAATGAAGTTATCGTCGGAATCAGAACTTATGACTTTCCAGAACTTCTTCGGATTAGATTTCAGGAGTGAAGGTAAATCCTGAGAATAGTATTTGTTTTTGGCAGTTGCAATTTCCTGGCAATATGTCCCTAAGCATTCCTCGTACCTGTCCCAAGAAGTCTGTGAACGTGAATTTTTCGCTGCCCTATATAGCCTCTTCTTTTTGTTTCTAAGTCTGCGCAAAGACTGGTTAAACCATGGGTTAGTTTTATCGTTTGTAATCGTTATTAAAGGCACGTGTTTTTCTACTAGTGCCGAAATTTTATTCTTGAAAAGAACCCAGTTTTCTTCTACAGAGCGACTGTAAAAAGAAGGCAGTAGCACATTGTCAAAAAAAGGACGTAAGTTTCTTGTTAATGGCTTCGTAGTTGGCTTTATTATAATCTCTAATTTTCTTTGATTCAGTTCCTGCAAAAGGCGGCCGTATAGCAAGATCTACTTGTAGCAATTTGTGGTCACTAAATCCATTCAAATAGTCTATGCGGTCAATTGTTTCAGGTGCAGTTGTAAGAATGAGATCCAGCGTATTTGAACCGCGAGTTGGGTGAGTAATAACTTGAGAAAAATTAAAGTCTAAAGTTAAGTTAATGAAGTCAGCTGAGTGCTTACAAGAAGACGACAACAGCTTACAATCAATAAAGGGTAGATTAAAATCACCGAATAGATATATAGTGCGAGCCTGGCAGACTTCGATGGCAGAACTAATGCTGCTGCGCAACTCATCTAAGAAGGAATGATGACAATCGGGAGGACGATAACAGCTGCCGAGCAACACCTTTGTGGAATGAATTGTGCAACCTACCCAGATAATTTCAATTTTAGAATGGGAAGTGATGGCGTATGATTGCGATAGATCTTTTGAATGGCCAGAAGAACACCACCACCTCTTCTGTCTGGACGATCGCATCGATAGATGTTGTAGCTGTTAGCACTCCTAAAAATCTCACTGTTATTGATGTCGGCGTTCAGCCACGTCTCAGTGAAGACGATAATATCAGAATGGCTATCATCGATGTAAGCTGAGACCATATCACGTTTGGATAGGATGCTTCTAATATTAGTGAATGATACTGTTAGCGACAGAGGAGGGCAAGGCTGATGCAGCTCTTGCTGCCTAGATAGACGTTCGTATGTTTCCTTCTAGCTATCTGCATGAGCGTGCAACCGACTTAGTGACGGCGTCGTAGACGTAGGTTACGTTTTCGATGCGCAGCTTGTCTACTAGAAGTTTAAATGGCTTATTTTGAGTTTTCGCAAACTCTATTAGCTTTCTGCGAGTCTGTCGCGTTGCTAACGAGAAGTCCTCGCGTATTGAAAACGTTGTGCCCTTAAGATTTCGTGCACGCGACAAGATTTGCTCCTTATCTTTAAAAAAGGTCAGTTTGGCAATGATCGGCCGACACTTTTCTTTATCATGTCTACCCAATCTGTGAAACCGTTCAAACTGTGTACCTGTCAATGTAAGCTGTAACTTTTCAGAACAAAACTTAATAATTTTCTGTTCAGAAGCTGCCCAATCCTCATTTGCATTGTCTTCCAAACCAAAAAACAGGAGGTTGGATCGACGCATTCCTGTTTTCCGTTTCGTCATATCGTGAAGATATTGACATCAACTGATCTGTAACTCCGCGCAGTGTGTCTGCAGGTGCGGCCTGAGCGGTGGTAGTTGTCGAAGACTTTGCCTCTTCAAGTGACACCACTTTTGTACTTAGGCGCTTAATCTCGTGTTCAGCCGACTTCAGCTTTTCAGACATATCGTGAAAAATGGTGGTGTTGTTTGGGACCCTCATTTAAAGAAAGATATTAGGAAACTTGAGATGGTGCAGCGGAAGGCGGTTCGCTTTATCTTTTATGCTTACCACAGAAATGACTCACCAACAGCGATCATGGCCATTAATAACATCCCTACTTTACAATACCGAAGAGCAGTTGCCCGGCTGAAATTTCTACACTCGCTTTATTTTCGTAAATTTAACATTCATCCAGAAACTTACATAAGAAATCGAATTTCAAGGCAAACTAGGCATACAGATGCTTACACTCTTGAACCTTACTTCGCACGTACTAATCTTTTCGTGAATTCTTTCTTTCCTCGGACCATCAATGAGTGGAACGAGTTACCTTTTGAAGCATTCTGTGATAACGATAACCCGGACTTTGATAACTATGTATCTTTTTCTTTTTAACAATGCAACACAAGTTCTCGAGACTGTAATGGCAAGTTTTTGCAGCGCGCGAACATAGGAAAAAGGACAGACTTGACAGAAAGAGCGCTGTGAGAGACTGTCTCACAGTGCATTTGATTTGCATTCTCTAGTTACAATTTGCATTATCTTGCTGTCATCTTAATTTATTTATTGTTCTGTGTTCTACTGCCTTATCATGTTTTTATTGCTTGAAATTTCTTTCCATTGATGTTACATTGTGAATTACTTTTTATTATGCCCCCCCTGCTTGGTCTTTCGACCGCAGTATGCTGTAAATAAAAATAAATAAATATATAAGCATGCCGTGTTGCCCCAGTAGCAAGGCCATGATTTTTTCTTTGGATGAGCGCAAGCGAGGAACGCGGTATTACAGCCAGGTGAGGCAGGAGTGCGTCGCAGAGCTATTTTTGGCTTGGATGGACGCTATGAACGAGGACGACGCTTTGGGCTAAGGTCACCATCTCGCAGTGTTTAAGGCGTTGAGAAAATGGCACTTTTATTGAAAACGCGCCGAATGGGACAGACGCGTAGCAACACGTGTTGCAGGTGCTAAATGTAGAGGCCACAGTAATGATAAATTATTTTACCGCTCCAAAAGGGCGACAGCGGCCCGCTGACCAAGAGCCCTGTGAGATGAAAGTGTGAGCTATAAAAGGCGCGTTTGTAATGCCGTTGGGGTCTGTGGCCGTAGCGCCGTGGATACCATGCTCGGCATCTGTTGCTGCGCACCGAGAGGTCGTCGGTTAGACTCCAGTTGACGAAACTTTCTTTGACATGTGATCATGCACATTGTTTCGACGTCATATCCGTGACTCAAGGTACGTCACTGAAGTCTAGGTGGGCATAGAATACTTTCGTGTTGCAAAAATGTTGGCCATTCCACTCTGAATGCGGATGACCAGCGAAGCTGTTTTGACGAGGACAAAGGGGTGACGACGAGAGAGAAAAACATTTGTTCTTAGAAGAGTGAGTGATCTTCCATGTATGGTGGAGCCCTTAGTACAAGGCCCCATTAGCTCTCGCCACTTCAATAATGCATGTTGCTGGGCGAGTTGGACGTACATGATTAAACAAGGTGCTGCGCAAAGGACACAGGGACAAGGAAGTGAACGAGGACGGGTGCGCCCGTCCTCGTTCACTTCCTTGTCCCTGTGTCCTTTGCGCAGCACCTTGTTTAATCTCTCGCCACTCTACGTCTGTGGCGCAGTCAGCGGGGGGGGGGAGGGGGGGGAGGGACAGGGAGGGGGGCGAAGGGGCACAAATTTAGGACCTGCCCCCACCAAAACAAATTTCTGCCTACGCCACTGCTGCACGCGCCCGCACTGTACTTTGAACAAAAGTGCGACTTCTTTTATCGTCTCAATCGGTTGGCCATCTTGACGAATGGTATGTTCCCACATTTATTGTCTCAAGGATGCGGTCATTTATGAAGTACTTCACGGCAATCCACGAGCGAGTGAAGAACTTTTCCTTACACGCACCATGCAAAATGCAGTCTTCTTATATGGTATACAACGGCGTTATGGACGCAGCGTGCGCTGCACCAAACTTGTCATTAAACACATTCAGTTGGGCGTACGCTGTGCACAATACGTAGCGTGAGCCTTAAACGAAGCGCGCCAGAACACTTTTTGTTCACCGTGCTGTAATACGCTGCGCTCAACTAGATTTTGTCAGACCCATGTATATCAAACTCGGGTTAATCGAGTTATCCTTTCTATCGGACCAATTTCGAACACGGCCAATGCTTTAACATCAATGATTTAACGGCTACATCGGCTACAACGGCAATGCTTTAACGGCTACAACGAACAACAATGCCAACAATGATGATGATGAAATAAACGTTTATTTTGTCCCGAAAGAGTGTTCCCGAGCTCGCAAAAAAAAAAAAAAACAGAGCCGGGACAAATGACACATCGAACGTCGGGCTATGCGAAACGCCCCAAGAAGTCGGCCTTCCCTCAAAAAAATTATGTTTTTCTCGTGGAAGGGGGACTTCGCCGCATGTATTTGTGAGAGTGAACGCTGTGATCA
This sequence comes from Rhipicephalus appendiculatus, assembly GCA_030522465.1. Lineage (NCBI taxonomy): Eukaryota > Metazoa > Arthropoda > Arachnida > Ixodida > Ixodidae > Rhipicephalus > Rhipicephalus appendiculatus. Next base: position 54,918 of record JALIZH010011467.1, read on the forward strand.
CGAAGGCACCTTGCATAGCGAATAGAAACCACCACTTGCCATCCCGTGCCTTTTCCCACGACACCTCAAAGGAGCCTGGCCGTATTTTCCGCGAAGCTGGCGATAAACACAGCCGAAAGTAAAGTCGTCTGACGTCGCCGCTGCCTACAGCTTCATATGTACGGGGCATCTTGACAAGAGCGTACGGCACGCCTGCATGTTAAAGATGCGTCGCGTTCTGCGCATGCGCACTTCTTTCTCGCAGCCTTGTTAAGCATGAGCGGCCTTGTTAAGCATGATCTACTAAAAGTGTTTATTATACAAAACATGTATAGCCCCACAAAGAGCACGTGAGGGGCTCACGTACACCAAGGAACACGCGCACAGGAAATGTGGACAAACATTATGGCTTCCTCTTTCTCCTTCCTCTTCGAAATTTGCCGACGCATACAAAACAAAAACTGACACATGCTTTGCCATTACAACCCCTACGCAAACTCTTGAAAAAAGTTTTACGCTTGAATCTTGCCACATTTCGACTCAATTTGACCTCTGCCGGTTGGAACGTAAAGCTTCAAACTTCTGGAATGTGGCTTCACCGCTTGTCTCTGACACACATTGCTGTAACTAGGTAGCGCATATACGGCCAAGTTCTGTTATTGCATGTGTTGTTCGAAGACATTACTCTTTCGTCGTTGCTATACGAAACGTTTGGAATTCGCCTCATATATTGAGATATAATTTTTTGAAAATGCCGACCTTCAGCTAACCTGGCGCCCTGTCGAGAAGCTCCTGGAAACGCTGAATGGATAATGTCCAAAATATCTGGGACAAGCCGTTTTTCTGTTGACTCGCAAGAATAATATAAGAAACCCCTAGCCATTTACAGCTTAGCTTTGAAATACCAGTGACTTGAGAGAAATGGGAACTACCAGTCAATATTAACATTTTTCTGGTTGCCCGGATGCCTTAGGGTTGTTTGGGATTTCCACTGCTATTAAAAATCGAAATTCACTTCTACAGTAAGAGAACTACAGGGATCGAAAACATATTCTTCACTGCAGCACCGGTCGCGGATATGTGAGACATGATTGCAACGGATGCCCTGAATCACTAGTGCGTAAAGAGGTCATCTGCAGCGGTAGGTGCCTGACAATTGCTTTATTTTTTTTCATGAAGCGCCCCGTTACGTGTTTTAAGTGTTGATCACTTCAGGGGTCCGGCTTGTCGTCCATCCATACATCTCATATGGCGTGATCACGCTGTCACTAAAGCGCTCAATATAGACCATAACAAGGCTAGCAGTGCTCACACCCGGGTTAAAATGAAGGATTGAGGTTAACATATTTAACAGAAATAGCCAAGAAATAATCAGAATTAACTTAACATCGTTAAACTTTTCGCAAACAAGGAGCTTGACTCCAGCGGGGCGAATGCCCCTCCCCC
>JALIZH010011468.1:0-42533 GCA_030522465.1 Rhipicephalus appendiculatus
CAGAGCTCAAGTCCTTCATCCGTGAGGAAATCGCACGGCAGTTCTCTCTCCTGGCCTTTGCCCACCCGCCAGCCGTTCAACAATCGGCGACCACCCTTCTTCCTCCCCTCCGCCGAGCGATCGAGCAAGAAATTTCGGAGCTCATGCCAGCGTACCACCAGCAATCTCCGGCTCCTGCGCCCCAGAGTTACGCTCAAGCTGTCGCCAGGCCGCCTCAAGTACTTCCGGCGGCCGCACCTCTGACATACGCCGAAGCCGCCGCTCGACCTCCATCCACCGAAGCGGGTATGCCGGCTACGTATGCTGACGTCGTCCCCTAGGCCTCGACTTCAGCCCACCATCCAGCCATTCCAGCCGCAGTTCCGTCCGTCAGGTCTTCCGACATGGGCGCGACCTACCCCGGCGAACCAATGGCGCACACCCGACAACCGGCCCATCTGCTTTGCATGCGGTTACGCCGGTCACGTTGCGCGTTATTGCTTTCGGGTGCAACCGCCTCCTGTCCCGTCACCTGCCGCTGGCCAGCTGAGCCGTCCCTTTCACGACTCACCTCCGTCTATGCCACCGACGTCTCGCCCAGCTTCATCTCCTCGTAGGTCGACGTCTCCACGACGTCGATCCCTGTCACCCATGCGGCCAAGTTCGGCCGCTCAAGAGCAGGAAAACTAGTCGTCGCAGTCCACGAGGCAAGGGCTGCGACGCTCTCGAACTGTGAAAGCCCTCAGAGAAATCCATGGAATGTCATTGACGTGTTTGTGGACGGTGTTCGCTCATCTGCCCTTATCGATACTGGAGCTGCCGTATCCGTTATGGACGCAAAACTTTGCCGCTTACTCCGAAAAGTGACGACGCCACTTTCTGGGATGTCCCTCCGTACCGCTAGTTCGCAGAGTATTCACCCTACAGCAGTGTGCACTGCTCGCGTCGTCATTCAGGAAGTTCTGTATGTCGTCGAGTTCATCATCATTACTGCATGCTCTCACGACGTCATCCTGGGATGGGATTTTCTCTCCCGCCACGACGCCGTCATTCATTGTGCCTCTGCCGAAATCGAACTCTCGCCGTTCTCACATTTGACGCCAGTAGACAGTCCCTCGGCACTGAGCAAGATCCTCGTCAAAGACGATACGACAGTACCTCCAAACTCGTCAACGGCTGTGTCGGTGTACTGCGCCGGTCTCTCCGACACAATTGCACTCCTCTCGCCATCTGACCGTGGTTGCAGTAGGAAAGGGTTGCTAGTACCTTTCGCGACCGTGCAAGTAACTCAGGGCAACACCGCTGTTTTTGTGACCAACCCATTCCCGTACATGGTTACGTTGGTTCGAGGGGAATGTCTCGGCAGAGTGGAACCCGTCGACGAAGCACAAGTCCTGGACGTACCCGATGACTCGCACTGTCCCAGTTCTCGTACCATCAGTGCTATTTCCGCGTCTGATCCGTCACCTGCTGACGTATTTGGTCCCTCCATTGCTGATAACCTTACGTCGGTCCAGCGTTCCCAGCTTCTGGGCCTGCTGCAAGAATTTCGTTCTTCTTTCGATGTCGGGCAAACTTCTCTTGGTCGCACGTCCGCTGTTACACATCGCATCAACACTGGCGCCCAGCCACCATTACGGCAACGTCCATATCGCGTGTCGCCTGCCGAACGTCGGGTAATTAATGAGCAAGTAGAAGACATGCTCCGACGCGACGTAATTCGGCCCTCGGACAGCCCATGGGCGTCTCCTGTTGTTCTCGTTGCGAAGAAGGACGGTTCTGTGCGGTTCTGTGTGGACTACCGACGCCTCAACAAGATCACTCGTAAGGACGTGTATCCACTACCGCGAATAGACGACGCGATTGACAGCCTGCAAGGAGCAGAATTCTTTTCATCTCTCGATTTGCGCTCAGGGTACTGGCAAGTACCTATGGCTGAAGACGCTCGACCGAAGACCGCCTTTGTCACGCCCGACGGCTTGTACGAATTCAACGTCATGCCGTTTGGGCTGTGCAATGCGCCCGCCACCTTTGAGCGCATGATGGATACCGTTCTGCGCAACCTGAAATGGCACACGTGCCTGTGCTACCTCGACGACGTCGTCGTTTTCGCTCCGGACTTCTCCACGCATCTTCAGCGCCTGCGGCATGTTTTGACGCGCTTGAGTGACGCCGGTCTCCAACTAAATCTGAAGAAGTGCCGATTTGCAGCGCGGCAACTCACCATCCTAGGCTACGTCGTGTCCAAAGACGGAATCCTTCCCGATCCGGCCAAGCTTCGTGCCGTGGCCGAATTTCCCAAACCTGCGTCCGTCAAAGAACTGCGCAGTTTCGTAGGCCTGTGTTCGTACTTTCGACGATTCATACGAAACTTTGCCACGATCATATCACCACTGACGAAGCTCCTTGGAAGTAACGGGCCCCTTGATTCGTGGTCATCCGAGTGCGACGACGCGTTCGCCAAGCTCCGCCATTTGTTGACGTCTCCTCCCATACTACGCCACTACGACCCTACGGCCCCCCACGGAGGTGCACACAGACGCCAGCGGCGTAGGCCTCGGCGCTGTCCTGGCGCAGCGCAAACCCGGATTCCCCGAATATGTCGTGGCATACGCAAGCCGTACGCTCACGAGAGCCGAGACAAATTACACCGTCACGGAAAAAGAGTGCCTGGCGATCGTCTGGGCCCTTACAAAGTTTCGACCTTATTTGTATGGTCGCCCATTTGACGTCGTCACCGACCATCATGCACTCTGCTGGCTGTCGTCGTTGAAGGATCCCTCAGGCCGTCTCGCCCGCTGGGCTCTTCGCCTGCAAGACTACGACATCCGCGTGCTATACCGCAACGGACGTCAGCATGCTGACGCCGACGCCCTCTCGCGCTCCCCTCTGCCTGACGACAATGCCCCCTGCTCAGTATCTTCCATTGCCGTTTCTGTCATCGATGTTAACATCATCGCTACCGAACAGCGCAAGGACAATTGGGTCGCCCAGCTGATCGACTTGCTCTCTGATCCGTCGGCAACACAATACCCTCGCGCCTTGCGTCGCCAAGCTCATCATTTCGCCATACGTGACGGCCTCCTGCACCGACGCAATTACAACGCCGACGGCCGGCAGTGGCTACTCGTGATACCTCGCAGTTTGCGGTCGGAAATATGTGAGTCCTTCCACTCGGATCCGCAATGCGCGCACTCTGGGGTAACCAAAACATACCACCGCATTCGACAACGCTACTTCTGGCGAGGGATGTACCGCTACGTACAGAAGTTCGTTCGCTCGTGCCTCGATTGCCAACGCCGCAAACCGTCAACGCACATGTCTCCAGCTGGTCCACAACCGTTACCTTGCCCTGACCGTCCGTTTGGGCGCGTGGGTATCGATTTGTATGGACCACTCCCTCTGACATCGGCTGGTAACCGCTGGGTCATCGTCGCCGTAGACCATCTAACGCGATACGCCGAAACCGCCGCCCTCCCTGCGGCTACTGCGCGCGATGTTGCCTCCTTCCTGCTGCACCGATTCATACTGCGTCACGGTCCACCCCAGGAGCTTCTCAGCGATCGAGGCCGTGTCTTCCTGTCGGAAGTCGTCGAAGCCATCCTGACGGAGTGCCATTCTGTCCACCGCAAAACTACTGCTTACCACCCGCAGACGAATGGCCTCACCGAACGCTTTAACCGCACCTTCGGCGACATGCTTTCAATGTACGTCGCCGCCGACCACACGAATTGGGATGCTATACTGCCCTTCGTCACCTACGCTTACAACACCGCCCCTCAGAGCACTACTGGTTTTTCGCCCTTCTTCTTACTATACGGACGGCACCCGTCGCACACCATCGACACGATACTCCCGTACACGCCGGATCAATCTGAGTGTGCCCCTATTTCTGACACAGCCAGGCTGGCTGAAGAGTGTCGCGAGCTTGCCAAGACCTTTACGACGAATGAACAAGAGCGGCAGAAGAGTATTCGTGATGGCTCCGCCACTACTGAGCCCACGTTCCTCCCTGGAGCGCTCGTATGGCTCTCGGTCCCTGCCTCCGCAGCTGGCCTCTCTTCAAAACTACTGCCGAAATACGAAGGCCCCTACCGTGTCATCGAGCGCACATCTCCGGTCAACTACCTGATCGAGCCCATCGAACAATCTTCGGACATGCGCCGTCGAGGGCGCGACATTGTCAACGTGGACCGTCTGAAGGCCTATTATGACCCGCTCATTGTGACAAGCTGTTAGGTCGCCCGGCGGCTCCCTTTTCGTACCCGGGGTAATTGTAGCGAAGCCTTGGAACTGAGTAATGGGTTGCACTCTCGAGCGCCTTCTAGTGGGTCATCTCCAAAGAAGGACGCCGCTCGCGCTCAGAGTTCGTGCCTGGCCGTGGCTGTCGCCATCCCGCAGTTTATCTGAGTTCCGGCAAATAAACGCCTTAACAGTGTCAGCATCACACAACATGCGCGACTAGAGCAGACGACAGTGAGAACAATGATAACGCGCGCAAACTCATAGTTTTTTTTAAAGATCGTAGAAATAGCGTTATGACAGCTCGGTCCCTTTTTGCATATAGCAGCGCAAGAATACAACACGGCAAACACCAACAACGCCAACATATATGAAGAAAGTACAGTCACTTACCCACGCGGGCATGATGTGCTGGGCTGTGACCACAATATGCGCACCAGTTCGACTTAAATGACGCAGATGCATCCTATGGTCCTGCGTCAACAGCTCACGTGTATCCATCGCTGGCGCACGTATTTTCAAAGTTGCAGTGTCCTCGCATCACCCCCCTCAACATCGAGAGAAGTATATCCCTCCATCATTGCCGAGTACCGGCTCACACCGCACGCTCAAACACCCGCCGCTGATGTGGAATGCGCTAGAACCCATTTGGCGCCAAAAACGCAGGCTCCTTCCCATCGTATTATAACAACTTCGAACTCTCGTTTTCGCCTCCTTCCTTTCTTTTTTTTTTCTCCGCAGAAGAGCACACAGAGCACAGCAACAGAGTATAACGGCGGCGCGCAATCACGCGGTCATGCTTCCGAAGTTGGCTCTCTTCCTTTTCACGCGCGCAGGAAAGGGTATATAGTGTGCCCCAAGTATACCTCCTCACAGCATTGCCATGCCTTTGCGGCTGACGCTGCTTGCGCATGCGTAAACACCGACACTTGCGCTGCATGCGCCGACATGAACGGGAGCTAAATAGCAAGGATTCCGCTCGCGCGGCCTGCACCCGCGCGCCACAGAAGCTGTAGGCCGCCTACAAGGCGCGCTTGGAGGGTGAGCCCTTCTTTTTCGCACTTGTCACGGCTAACTCCTTCCGCATGGCCTCCTGCAGCCGTGACTTTTTTCTGAATTTTGAAGCGTCCCGCCTACAGGACATGCGTTAGCCAGGACCTGATTAAGAGTGTAGGGAGCAATGTTTCCTCCCGTGGAAGTTTCCGGCGCCGTGGCGGCCTCGAACTTATGGTCAGCATGCTCGTAAGCAAAGAGTGCGCTAAAGAAATAAACTGCTAACAGTTTATTTTAGTGTAAATAATCAAGCTCCCCCCCCGCCCAACCCTCAAAAAAAAAAAAAAAAAAAAAAAAAAACAAGTGCTGGCGCCCGTGCTGTATCAATGCGCGGCGTGGTGTTCCCGTCTTATGCGCAGCAAGCTAGCCCTCGACAGTGTTGCGGTGTGTTGCGGACGTGTTCTCGTTTCGGGGTTGCGAATGCTGTCACTTGTGGTGCACTGAATGATTTTCGCGTTGTGGCAAACGTGATCCGCTACTGGAATGAAGTGCTACGTAGTCGAAATTCTACGCGCCATCTGGGGCATTGCCTGAGAGGTGAGTGTAAACAAGGCTGTCATCACTCCGCGTGATTTTACCTGGGTGCTGTTGATATGAAACGGTCACTGCTTATTTAACATTCACGGTCTTCGCGAACAAAACACGCATAGCTGATGAGCTCGCGCTCTATAGCGTCGCGGTCGTGTGCTGCCCGCCTACTAGAATAACCAACATGATGGCTGGGCCATGGAATGGTAACCTCAGTGAGGGCTCAACATTAGCTGTAGCAAGTACAGCTGTGAAAAAATTGTTGTGTTTTCAGCGCTGCACAAATAACTGTTGTTTATTAGAAATTCTCGTGACTTCTCGAAAGAAAAATCACGTAAACTCCGCACAATGTCTTCTATTGAGAGGTAAACAAGTGATTGAGAAAATTGGGTGTTAAAATTGCGTGTCTAGCTAAAGGATTAGCACCGCTAACACAGGCGATGGGCGACCGCATCGGCGACTTTGCTCGTTTCTGGCGATGGTAGGAATCATTTCATTCTTCTGTCGCTCAAATGAAGCGCAAGCCTTACTGATAAATAAGTGGGTCCACAAACGTGTCGCTGTGAAAGCATGAAAGGTTAAACTCGAGAGCTGGCTTCTTGAACTTCATGACATATTCTGAACGATTCGATTTCATTATGACAGGTTCTGTGAAAAAGCAGTTTTTGTCTAATTTTCACGCTTGCGGCATTTTTAACAAAGGCCATGTGATGTAACTACATGTGCAAGAACAGTTCTGCCGTAAGTAATAATATTTCTGGAATTACTTTTTCAGGAAATTGATGAATGAGAGCGTTGCACCTCCTGAACACATCTTCAACATCTTGCAGCAACGATCGTGCTCTCAGCAGCTGTCAATGATGCTGTTGCACTCCTTGAAGTCGGGTGAACAGCATTCATTCAGATTGCATTTTTCATTGCCGAGGTGCATCGCGTTGCTTGTCTTCCTGAAGTTTCCACTGTCAGACAGTATTAAGTGCACACGATATCGCATTTCGAGACAGCACTAAGGAACTGAGTTGACACAATGAATAAACACAAGTATGTGTACATTTTCATATATCACCCTTTTTTCTGCAGAGTCGACCATGACTAATTATAATCGTAGTAATGCGGCACTTATTTGTGCATAGAATTCGCCACGAAAATACGCACCGTTGATATCCGCAGAGCAATAAGCGACGATTATAACGCTCCATAAAAAGTGTTTCATGGCTCTTCTTTTGAAAGCTGTCTCCCTCTCTGCGAACGTGCGGAACACAAACGATCGCTTTTGATCAAGAATATCCTTCTTATCATCGTGTCGTCAGCGCGTTTCAATGGCATGACAAAAGGCCGCAATATGAAACTTGTTAGAATGAATCCGATCGTCTAACTAGGTTTGAGTTTTCACTGTGTTTAACAAGTAGTGCTACGCAAGTTCGAAAACTAGAACGGATTGTAATACACTGTAAAACAGTGACGTCAGCAATATATTGTCAAGGACTGTGATTTCGAGCCTAACTTCCCTGCTAGTTTCTGAATCATCTTGCGCTGGCATTTACGTTTGCACTGCTGCATATCATGCGATGTCAAATAGCGTCTTCATTTTCGCACTTTTAGAAGTTATATTAGGAGAGCTCGTGTGTCAGTTCTTTCCACAGAACTTGTTCTTCTCATTAGACGATAAGCTATCTTAAAAGTTGATGAACTTGCTATAGAAGCCGCTGCATAGACAGTAATAACCCCAAAAATGTACATTTTAATGCTTCAGTGCGCGTCCTTTCCGCGCATTTCCCAATCAGTCATCGAAACGGAATTTTAGAAATTACTTAGCATCCTGACGTTTGCACGGCACAACACGCGAAGCTCACGAGTGATCGGCAACGAGTACTAAAGTAAATTCTGAGGTTCTTGTTAAGGTAACCCATCAGACGATTATGGCTTGCGCCGCATAGAGAAGTTTCGGATCAACTCTGACAGCCAGGGTTTTCCTTAACGTGCACCTTAATCTAAGTACAAGAGTGCGTTCGCATATCTCCCCCATCCAAATGCGCCTACCGTCGGCAGGACGAAAATCCGCGCTATAGTGTCTAACGATGCGACAGTCGGTTCCAACCTAAAAATAAGCGCAATCCCCGACTGCAGCCATCGCCAGTCTCACCAAGAGAGAATTCGCATTCGCCGCTGCTTTTATTTCATTCACTAGATGGGGCTTAGAGAAACATGAGCATATACAGTGGAACCAACTTTTAACGATAACGGTTTTAACAATATACCGGATATAACAATGCGAAGCTGCTGCAGCACTAACTTTTGTATGTTCTCTAGGGTGAAATAACCCGCTGACAGCAATGCCCGCATGCCGCATTATCGGTTATAACAATGAATTGTAACAAGTCATGATTTCCATATTACCACTGGTCATTTATGTTCATCATACAGTCACGTCACTCTATCCCAAATTTGGTGTATATCAAGCTAACCAAACGGCCGGGAGCGCGCCATGAGCGTGGCAGGTAAATCATGCTTTTCATGACAAGCTAGTCATGATTTTCATGATATGACCAGCCATTTATGTTCGCAATACGGTCATGTTATGCCATACCAAATTTGGTATAAATCCCATTAACGATACGGCCAGGAGAGCACAAAGTCGTAGGCGGCTAGATAGCTCGATAGATAGATACGCTCAAAGTCGCCGAAGTTCGCTAAGAAATGCTTCGCATTTAAAAACCGACTGCTCGCGCTGCACAACCGTTCACTGGCCACCCCGTATATATGGCAATGGATCTTGACCTCCAAGGTGGTGCCGGTGGGAGATTTCTCCTGTGCGTTGTTGAACAATAAAAATTCGCAGCGTGTGCGTTAACTAAAAGCGGACTGCGAGTCTCTGTGTCCAGTCGGAGTCTTCTGTCTCTCATTGCACATTAGCAGCGATTGGCATGTTCCAGTAGGAAACACCGCTCTATCGCTGTGTGCTTTACGCATCCCCAGTTTTAAATGCGAATGCATTTCTTAGTCGGGCTATGTCAGGCATCCGGCGTTGGAGTTGTCCGCGGTGGCCTCGGCAGGTGTTATAGTGAGTGGAGAGGAGGAGTGCGCTCTGGTGCGTGAGGGCGCTCGCATCGCGGGAGCTCGGTGGAGCTATATATGAAAAAAAAAATTTTTTTTTAAATAAAAAAAGAAAAAAAGAAAATTAAGAAAAAAAATAAAAAAAAAATAAAAAAAGAAGAAAAAAAAACAGAAAAAAAGGAAAAAAAAAAAAAACAGGGGCTGCGCCGTGCTCCCGACCAGGCTGCAGAAATTAGGCGCCTTTTTCCTTCTTCGAACCACTACCACCATATATAAACGGAGTGAAGCGCGCGCGAAATGCATTCGCATTTCCTCACGATTCGCTTCGGGGAGGTGGGGGGCATTTTTTGCTTTTTTTTTCGCGCAACCCGTTTATAGTCATTACAATAGCAATTACCGGTTATCGGATAGAATTTTGTGGCACTTCAGTATTGTTATGAGTGGGTTCAAGACCTTCGACTGTACCATGCATTGGTTCTTCATATGCTTCTTACCGCTCCCTTTCCGTCCCCAGTGAACTTTCCAGCTTACCTCATCCAGCACCAGCACCTTCATAGACCAATCCTTTATGACCACGAACTTCACCGCTGCTGTTAGAAGAAGAAGCAGATTACAAGGCGACACACGCGGTAGCATGCAACGCGAAGGTGATCAAATACCACGTAGTAACGGTTGCTGGACTACAGGTTTTCCCGCTCAATTTAATCCAAGTGCCAATGAATCCAGGTGCCAGGCAATTTAATATGAACGCGAACACTTTTAATCAGAGTGCCAATTATTTATTCCATGCGCCACCACATTTAATCCTAGCGCCATCGGAACTAATCCGCATGCCACTTGACTTAATCGTCGCGCCAGCCATTTTAGATCAAATGTCACTCGTTTTAATCCCTGTCCCCAGTCAGTGTAATCGTCCTACAGATTGACTTAAGAAGGAAGCGTATCATTTGCGAAAGAGCTCCTAAAAGGCGTCATCATTGAAGGCTATTTATTGACGCCATCACTAACGTGTGGTATGTCAGTCGTTTTTTTCCTTTTTCAGACGCGTTGCCGAGTGACAAGTGACTCACTCATCATGTGACTCACGTGAGTGAGTCACAATCGTGACAGATATTGCGCGAGTTGGATTCGATCATGCCATACGATTTCCATCCTTACTGTCATGTATATCGATCGAAGTAATTTGCTGGGTTAAAGGTTACTTACAATTCCTCAGGCTCTTGACATGATCATGAGACATGACAGTTTACTGATCTTGTACTTAAGCGTGTGATCGGTAGTGACCGACGTGGAATCATGCCACTTCCGATCCACATATGCACTTTTCTGACCTGCCACCATACACATAAAATGAAGAGCCTTTCCAGGGGTGATACGCCACTCACTATTACTCAGTAAAATGACGCGATCATTAGTGATTCACGTGACGTCATCACGCATATCACCCGCGTACGCACTTTCCTAACCCCCGACAGGCATAAGTCTTTGAAAGGGTTATAACCCGATACCTATCAGCCAGTCAAGTGACTTGATCACTAGTGAATCACGTGATGTCATCAAACCTATCTCCCATTACGAACTTTCCTAACCTGCCGACATGCATATCAAACGAAACGTATTTGAAAGGGTTATAACCTGGTACCTATTACTAGGTCAAGTCACTTGATCACTAGTGACTCACGTGACGTCATCACGCCTATCACACGCGTACGCCACGCACGCACTTTCCTAACCCCCCGACATGCATAACAAACGAAACGTCTTGAAAGGGTTATAACCTGATACCTATTATTCACTCAAGTGTCTTGATCACTAGGGAAATCACCATTGCTCTCACCCATGCATGGGCTCTGATTAGCGGTCGACATGCATGTCAAACGAAATGACGTGAAATGACGTTCAAAGTGTAATAATCTGATCACCATTGACTCGAGTAAGGTAACCACGATTCATATACTACTTTCCAACACTGACGGTATCCATTAGAAATTAAGTGATTTTGGGAAGGGCAACGTTCGCACATTTGGGCCCACGTTTTTCATTGAAATGCAATGAAGCGCCGTTAGCGGCTGTCGACCTGCATATCACCGTGTCAGTGGAGGGATATTTTGTTCATCGCCACAACTTAATCATGTAGTAGTGGGAAAACGGAGACTAGCTTAAGCGCGCATGTGATGGTGCTCTTTTCAAGCGCGCCTGTGATGGATCTCAAGCATCGACTACCACAAGGTCGCCTGAAAATTAGCATCGTGACGTGTTTCATGAGGAGCATCCCTCGCGCTGTGGACGCACCAATATACGACGATGACTGATGCAGTATTTCATTGCACAGGAGACCAGGACACTTTCTGCGCGTTCAACGGTTCGCTTGAAAAGCAGACGATACGCTGTCGTTACTTAGTCGAGTTAGCAGACGGCGCATATGGGGCCTCTTGGATAGTGTCGGTTTGACCTTTCTTTTTTTGCTCTTGGTGCTACTGCTGTACTTGCTGCTCACCTGAGCTGAGCAATATGGAAGATGGGTCTCCTGCAGACGAACAGGCAAATTCCGCGCGAAAGCGGGGTCCTCCCTTCAAGGATACCGATAAGCCGCGAAGCAAGAACAAGGGGGGTGTCTGATGTAGACCGAGCAAGGATCGTCGACGCCTGCAGGTGAGTCGGATATGTGAAGCAACTCGCCGAGACTCCTTGGTATCAATGTCAAAACTGCAACATCAATAGCAGCGACAGACCGGGAAGCCTCCTTAAAAACGGTGGTTTCAGTCAGAAAGTTTGACGATGATGTTGTCGCTGCCATAAAGAGAACTTTGGACGAGAATACAACGTTCACGCTGAAACAGATCAAACGAACAGACTTTTGGGCTAGTTCGTATATTACGTCAATTGAAGCCATAGCGCTGATAAGACAGGGCCACAGGAAGCACGTCCCGTCCTCTTCCTGTGGTCCCTGTCTTATCAGCGCTATGGCTTCAATGAACAGCTCAAACGAGCCGTCGAAGAACTACTGCCTGGCCTCACAATCAGCGCCCGCTCTGTCGACCGCCTGCTGGACGCCCACAGCTACTCCATAAAGGTAGCGACTCACAGGCCCGCGGATCGCAATAACTCCGACGTGAAGCGTAAGAGAAAAAGACTACGCGCAATGGCTGCAGAGCGATGGGCCCCAGGTGTGTCGCGTATACATGGACGAAACCAACTATGTTATATGGTGTTCGAGAAAATTCGCCCGCGCAAAAAGCGGCGTGCCACCAATCCAGACAATGACGGCGACGAAAGGAGCAATTATCAACATCATTGCCTGCATGTCTGCCAACGGCGTCGTGCACTGGCGAATAGTAGTAAGCGCTCATGGGAGGGTCTTCAATGACTTTCTCGCCAACGTGTCTGCCCTGGTTGAGCCTGAGGAGCGGGAAACAGAGGCCGTCTTCATTTTCGACAACGCTCCTGCTCATAGCCGCGCAGACCAGGCAAATCTAGCCAGCTCGAAACATTCAATCAAGCGGCTACCGCCAAACAACCCTTTCTTTAATCCGATTCAGAAAGTGTTTTCAAAGTTTAAAGGCATTGTGAAGGAGTACCTCAACGAGCGGCGCTAGGTAGTGCTGGTGAAACCACAAGAGGTCACGCAAAAAGAGCACAGGCACTCTTTGCTTGTGAATTTGGCACATCATGAAATGCCACTTCTTCAGCGCGTGTATTGTACGGCATTTGATAGGCACAACTTCTCTTTTGTTCAGGCGGCGCTCAGAGAGGAGAACATGTAGACGTTCTTTGTGGTACAAACCCATCCAGAAAGTGCCCTGGTGTCCTGGGCAATCAAATACTGCATCAAATTAAGTACATGTTTTCGTTCATGAGACATCGCTGTTTTTTGTGCGTCCATAGCGTCGAGGGACGCTTCTCATGAAACACGTCACGATGCTAATTTTCAGGTGACCTTCTGGTAGTCAATGCTCGAGTTATGAAAGAAAAGAGCACCATCTCGTACGCGATTTAGCTAGTCTCCCTTTTTTCCACTACTATATGATTAAGCTGTGTGCGATGAACAAAATATCACTGCACTGACACGGTGATATGCAGGTCGAGAGCCGCTGACGGCGCTTGATCTCATTTCAATAAAAAAGTCACCGCATTTCCACGAAATGATCATGTCAATTGGATGAGGAATTGTAAGCAACCTTTAACACTGTAAATTAGTTCAATCGATATGCATGGCAATAAGGGTGGAAATCGTATGAGATGATCGGATCCAACTCGCACAATATCTGTCACGATTGTGACTCACTCATGTGAGTCACTTGATGAGTGAGTCACTTGTCACTCAGCAATGCGTCTGGAAAAGGAAAAAAAAACAATTGACATACTACACGTTTGTGATGACGTCAATAAATAGCCTCCAATGATGACGCCTTTTAGGGGCTCTTTCGCAAATAATACGCTTCCTCCTTAAATCAATATGTAGGACGGTAATACTGACTGGCACAGGGATTAAAACGAGTGACATTTGGATTAAAATGGCTGAAGCAAGGATTAAATCAAATGGCACACGGATTAATTCCGATGGCACTGGGATTAAATGTGGTGGCGCCAGGACTAAATAATTGGCGTCTCGGATTAAAAATGTTGGGGTTGAGATTAAATTGGCTGGCACCAGGATTTTTATCATTAACACTTGTATTAAACTCAGCGGGAAAACCTGTAGTTCTCCAAACGACGGCCGTAGACAAGGACCCGGATCAAATCGCAGAGAAAGGCAGAAGTTATTGCATCAGCTATCGGGAGGCTGCATAGCAGGGTAATAGAACAATATGTAAGTAGTACTACAACCCACAACATTTTTAATGCACAAGTATTTGCCGCGTGCGATATTGGTGGCAATATTGCGTCCATAACGTGAAACACCTGACCTATTCCCGATAGAAGTACATACGGCTACATAGAAAACTCATATGGTTTTAATGCTGCAAATGAAATTGGTAGCATTCTAAGATTTCGTTTCCAGCTCGCTTCAACGTTTCAGAAGCACACGACGCAGCCGCTGTGACCACGTCATTTCTCAGAGCACGTCCGCTGATGGTGGCGCCAGCTTTACCAGTGGTGGGTCTCGCCCCCCAATAGTGCTATGGTTAGCAGCGTCGTCGATCTAATTCATCTCGGCCTGGATAGTCGATTTGGCTTCCCTTCCTGTTAGGCAAAAATTAGGAAGTGTTTCAATAAATAATTTCAGAAAAGTGCGCTAATCTGCGAAGCTAAATGCAATGAGAAACTTTGAGAGGCTGTTTGACAAAATGACTGCTTTGTATCACAAGTGGAGGGTTGAGCGTTTGAGCTTTGTGTCTCTTCAGGCCGCCCCACAATTTTAGGAAGCTAACTGACTGCATGGATTCACCGCAAGTGAAAGGTTGGGAGCTTGGAAGCCAGTAGAACTCTATTCGGTCAGAACGGACATTGCGTTCTATCTATCTATCTATCTATCTATCTATCTATCTATCTATCTATCTATCTATCTATCTATCTATCTATCTATCTATCTATCTATCTATCTATCTATCTATCTATCTATCTATCTATCTATCTATCTATCTATCTATCTATCTATCTATCTATCTATCTATCTATCTATCTATCTATCTATCTATCTATCTATCTATCTATCTATCTATCTATCTATCTATCTATCTATCTATCTATCTATCTATCTATCTATCTATCTATCTATCTATCTATCTATCTATCTATCTATCTATCTATCTATCTATCTATCTAGGACCATACGTCTGGGTGCTCTCGTGATCGCCTCCTTAACTTGGTGTACATCCCGATTGGCGTGAGATTGTAAGAGTACTTGACGAATATACTGTCTGCTTATGGCATGGATAACGTGAAAATACTGTGACGTACTTCGTCAAATCCACGTAAGTCGTCAAATCCTTTCCTACAGACTCGTGTGCCAGATACCCGTTTTCCACACATCGAGGTATGCGCGTATGCGCCGCAGGTAATTGAGGGTTTATATCTGCCCCTGAATGTTGAGAACAAAAATGGGAACGACAGGAAGGGAAAGATGGACGCCTGCGATGAAAAATCCGTAAACAGGTGTTGTGTGCTCGAGCCGACCTTTCGTCAAGTGCACTTGTCTTCTTCAAGGCTGGAACTGAGTTCCAGCCTGGAAGAACACAGTTCCAGCCTTGCAGAAGACAAGTCCACTTGACGAAACGTCGGTTCGAGAACACAACCCCCTGTTTACGGATTTTTTGATCGAGAACAGGCAGTGGTAACTTAAACGCGAGAGCATTAAGAAACACTGTCATCGGCACCGTTGATCTGACGAATGCAAAGAATCCCAGCTGGAATCGAACCCAAGGATTCTCCGTGGCAGTGAGGTTTTCTAATGCAGAGCCACGCCAGGTCTAGAAACTGCTGTTAAGAAACAACCTATGGAGGCGTAATGTCGGTACAACGTCACTTGTACTTGTGGTGCTGGTTATTTATTTTATAACAAAGTAATAGACACTGCATATGTTCTCCTACGATACAGGCCTCATGTCAGGTTAACGTCTGTGATTCCAGTGTTGGCTCCGCTATTATAGCGGTCTAATAAACATTTCTTTTGTATTCCATCGATTCAGCAAGCTATATTCAAGCGTTGCTCGACCCTGCAGGAATACGCTAAATAAAATTAAATTACGTATGATCATCACGTCATCGTACCGTAAAGTGCACTTCGTTGCGATAATACATACACATGTGCTCTAACGTGAGTGCTGACGTTACATCAGGCCATAACTTACCCTTTAAATGCCAGTGTTGTCGATGTGACTGATTAGTCCATGATGCGCGCACAACTACTGCACTTACAAAGAGAAAAACGAAAGAAATAAAAATGCACAGCTTGCACTAGTGGCGCAAGGCTGGAATCATCAGCGGAGCTCGTGTTCGACATAGGTAAGTGTTGGTATACTCCATCTCAATAGTACCTTGCAGCACTGTGGAAGCTACACGTATTCTTAGCCAATAGGGGATATTCATAATTTTTAGTGCTCTGGCAACACTGGGCGCGTCCGTCATTTTTTGTTGGGCACCGTCGCGGACTCGTCTGCTAGCGTCTCCATAAGGAGAGGCCACGGACAGGCTGAGCCGCTGTCATTCACGGAGCTTTGGGACCGAGAAAATACGGCTTTTTTTCTTTCGTCATCCAGCGCCGAACGGTCAGCGAACCTCACTGTGCTACCACAAATCGACGAGCGCGCATTATCGGAGCTCTACGCGCTTCAAAACTCATCCGGACGGTAGCTTCACGAGGCGCATCGTTTCGCAAAGCCGAACTGCTGTTCTCTAGGGGCGTTTGCTTCCAATCTGAGGTAGGCGTTCAAGAAAAGTGTTCATTGCAGAGGAGATGCGACTCTCAAACTTCTCAGTAGACCTTGCGCTGCGATGCATCTCCACTGCATCTCCCAGTGTGATTATAATAACCCGCGTCAGATATCGACTACATGGTCTTTCTGCGCGACCTGTGCAACGCTGTGCTGTATTCCACGACTCATTTCTTTGCCACAGGTATCTGTACACCATTCGCAATAGAGTGTGTCGTAGTTTTTCCGAATAAACAAGGCATGAGCGGTGCGCCGCAAACTAAACAGAAGTACTGATCGCGCATTTCGACTGAATACGGAGAGAGCGTCCCGAGTAATGCTCTTTTTAACAGACTAGTTGTTTATAATGCCTTGTGGTCGTAATCTATCGCGCAGATTTAGTGTCGTCGTTCTGGTTTTCTTGAACGCTATACGTGTGCGTTCCTTGGCTTATCTTTTTAAAATGTCGTGTTCTGTGCTTTGGCATGCCACGGAGGCGTGCATTATCGCTTGCCACGCGCTATTGCGAACTGCATACAGGCATACAGGTGCCCGCGATCAGCAGAAAGATGAGTACGATGATCTACCGGACAAATAGCTGCATATAGCACGGCTCCGTAACTGAGTGCTGCGCACGCTGACCGAAGGAAGCAGAATAAACATAAAAGCGGAGGGATGAGGGGGTGTAAAGCGAAGGGCAGACGCGGCGTGCGGACTACGTACCTCCGCGTACACAAGGTGGGCGCACACTGCCTCGTTTTACTTGCAAAGTGGTGGCTGTGAGAATCTTTGCGATCGGGTCACGTGCGGGGCACTGAGTAACCGCGGACGCGCGCTGCAACATCTGTGGCACTGCTGATACACGTGTAGTTAAGTAAGTCCTTGCTTTCGTCTATCTGCAACATCGACAAGCTGATGTTGATTAATTACCCTCTCGCGCGTGTGTCATGTCGGCCGTCTGTTTTAAAATAAATTTATCGTAATACATTATTGTGTAAGTGTAGCTATGTTGCAGGCGAGCAATTAAATTTCACGGAGATATAAGAACTGAGGTTGTAGAGCGCTTCTGGGCGCGCCGGTCATTACCGAACCTAAACAGTGCCGATCTTGTTGACGAAACAAGGGCGCGTCGGTACCTTCTTTTCTTCGTTCATGTAACTGATAAATTCGATAAAAATTACTCCTACCTTGTTCCCGGCATTGTCAGGGGCCCATCGTTGCCTGAAGAGCGCACGAAGCGTTCTGAAGACATGGCAGAAGGAAGATAAACAATCAGAAATTACCGCCCTAAAGGCTGCGATATGCGGCTGGTTTCGTTTTCGTGCCCAATAAAAATGGCGGATCGAGCTTATAGGATTCTCGGCGCTGTACGTTTTGAATATCCGCTATTGGAAAGGCGAAAGCCCCTCAAGACGTGTTCATCCGCGTCGCGTCGTCTGCTCGTTGTCTGCTCGGCCATTCTTGGCGTCGGCTCGCCTCGTTTGTCAATACTTTCTGCCTGCAATTAAAAGGGCCCTGCAACACTTTTCGAGCATGGTCATAAAACGCTGCCGATCGGTAGTCGAGGCTCCCGAGAACACGCGAGCCAAATATTATTGCGCTGGACGCGGCCTGGAAATTACAATAAATTCTCAAAATCAGCTACAATTGCTTTCTCTTCTCTCGAGAAATGATGCTACAAGCTCAAAAATCACTTCGTCCCAGGCGAAGAATCAGCCATTGGCGGGAGTCATCGACTTGTCCACGCGTGCGCGCGGATCGCACTGAAACGCCGCGCAGTTGAAGAAAAAAAAAAAAGAAAAAAAATGCTCAAGGTCACGGGGCTCGCCTGACGTATTTTCTTCCCCCGTGCCATCTCTCCCTGCTTGGCTTCCAGCGCTTTCGTCGGGACGAGAGAAGAGAGAATGCAATTGCAGCTTGTGGCATATCTTTGTAACTCCGCTCGTACTGGACGAATTCTAAAAATTTTTGCGGCGCTGAATTCGTGAGGCAATAAGCTCCTTTAGTGAATGCATTCCATGGCTACTTGGAAAAGTGTTGCAGGGTGTTAGGTAATAGGTTCGGGGAGCATGTGTCAGAGACGTCTCCAAGGGCAACCAAGAAGAGGACACCACGGCACGGCACACAAACATCTATTCAAACACACGAAAGCAAAAATGAACAAGACACATACTACAAATACACAAGATAAACGTCAAAATTGTCTCTACATAAGAGTTCAAGTTATATGACGCTCACAGTTTGTGATGGGGCGAAGCGGTCGTGGCGTTGTCCCTCGCAGACTCGTTCGACGCGACGCGGCAGAGGGCTTCTGTCCGGTTCTTCTACGTCGAGACTGCTAGGCGCCAGGAACAGGAGACGTGCCGGTTGCGAAGCCCCTCGGACGTTGGCGCCCGACCAGGTACTTCCGACAGAGGTTGGCCTCCCGGACGTTCACGCTCGGCCAGGCCAACGCGTCTTCACTGCTCGGGATCCTTGCTTCGTCTGATCGGCCGACGTGGCCTGTTCTATTTCTTCTTCTTTTTTCATTCTTTTTTCTCTGTCCACGCGGCACGTGCAGCACAGCGTCTACCATGCGAGGCCAGTCCTGCTGCTGGGCGCGTGCTTGCGCGTTTCTGTAGCCACTTCGTCGTCGTCTTTTGCGGCGTCGCTGCACTTCACCACACTTAGCCCCCCATTTCGAGAAGTGTTCGAGGGGAACACTTTGTTGTGAAATCGCGCACTAGGGCATTGTTCCGTGGAAAACACTGACACACAAACAACAATGCACTGTAGAGAGATATACACATGTCATGGTCATGTTACTCATGAGTCACTCAATGGTTATACAAAGTTAACACATATACACATGGCGCAAGTGTAGTTATCTCACTAGAAGTAACTGAATAATTGGGGCTTATGTGCTTTCGCATGCAGGACCACACGAACTGCGACTCATGTAGTCGGCCCCCACGTTAGTTGCTCCAGAGATATAACGTACAGAAAAATCATATTCTGTTAGAAGCAAGCTCCAACGGAGAATGCGTGTATTGAAGACCTTGTTTGAGTTTATGTATTGTAGGGGCTGGTGGTCTGTTTCTAATATGAAATGACGACCATACAAGAACACGTGAAATTTCTTGATTGCCCATACTACCGCTAGACACTCACGCTCTACAGCGGAGTATGCTACTTCTCGTGGCAACAGCTTTCGACTGGCGTATATTACTGGATGTAATATTGTGTCATGTTCTTGGAGGAGCACAGCCCCTAAACATTGCTCTGATGCGTCCGTTCTCAGGACGAACTCAACTGTAAAATCAGGTGCCTTTAACACTGGTTCCTGGGCAAGTGCGCTTTTCACTCGATCAAAAGCGGCTTGATGCTCACTTGTCCAAGCAACTCGATTTGGAGCGCGTTTCTTTACAAGCTCGGTGAAAGGGTATGTGAGCTGGGCATACTCAGGTATGAAATCTCGATAATACCCTGCAAGACCTAAAAAGGACTGTACCTGTTTCTTTGTCTGTGGAGGTTGGGCGTTCCTGATTTTTTCTACTGTGTGATTCAATGGCTTAACGGTGCCATTTCCTATTTCATGACCAATAAACTGAATGGAACTAAATCCTAGTTGCGTTTTTGAAGGTTTGATAGTGAGATTTGCGTGTTTCACTCGCAAGAATAGCATGCGAAGGCTTTCTAACTGCTCATCCCATGTGCCGGTCGCCACTAACACGTCATGAAAGTAATGAAATATGTTTGGTAGGCCATCTACTACCTTCCTGATGAGTCTTGTGAATACTGCTGGTGCCGTCTTCAGACCGAAGGGCATATATCTAAACTGGTATAGGCCGGATGGCGTGGTAAAAGCCGTGATGGGCTTAGACTCATCCGACATGGGGATCTGCCAGTATCCCTTTGCAAAATCAATCTTTGAAAAGTATTTCTTTTTGCTCACATTCCCGAACATAGTGTCTATTCGGGGTATTGGTTCACAGTCATCCCGTAGTATTTTGTTTACTTGTCGGAAATCCACACAAAGGCGGATTGTATTGTCTGGCTTTTTTACAACAACGATTGGTGACGAATATTGTGACACCGACTTTTCTATAATGCCTTGTTGAAGCATGTCATTAATCTCTTGATCTACTGCCTTCTGAACTGCAAAAGGTATAGGGTATTGTTTCACCTGAATAGGTGTCTGTGTCGTCAGTTGTAAATGACATACTTCAAGATTAGTTTGGCCTGGCTGGTTAGAAAATATATCTTTAAATGATGCGACGAGCCCGCTCAGCGATTCCACTTGTGCAGGTGTTATATCCTGACAAATTTCCACATCTGCGTAGTTTTGTGTCCTCGCTAGCGGCACAAAAGGAATGTCTTCCGTTTCCTCTTCTTTGAGTTCCTCAGCTTTTACTGTACAGGTTGCGGAAGCTCGCCCGTGAAAAACGATGTCTCGATCTTCATAACGTTTCAGTAGGTTGATGTGGAACAAGCGCTTCTTTGTGCCCAGGTCAACTAAGTAATCAACCTCATTTCTTCGTTCACTGATCGTGAAAGGTCCTTTCCACTGAAGTAACAGCTTTGATTTTTCTGTAGGCAGCAGTATCAGTACTTTGTCCCCCGGTTTGAGCTCGCGCAGACGGCTCTTTGCATCGTAGCGAGCCTTTTGGCTGTTTTTTGCTTGCTTCAATTCTTCTTGTGCTGTTTTACACGTCTCCTCAAGACGATTGCGTAAGTCGACAACGTACTCGTACGTAGTTCTAGTTTCCGTGTCTAGCGCGTCTTTTGTCCAGAGTTCTCTCAAAACTGTCATAGGACCTCTCACATGTCGGCCGTATAACAACTCAAAGTGGGAAAATCCTAAGCTGGCTTGTGGAGCCTCCCGATACGCGAAGAGAAGAGGAGTCAGATATCTGTCCCAGTTTTTCGGCTGCTCTTGACACATACGGCAGAGCATTCGTTTGAGCGTGCCATTGAATCGCTCCACAAGGCCATTGCACATAGGATGATATGGTGTGGTAGTCATTTGACGAATGGACAGCAGGCGACTAATTTCTTCCATTAGCTCTGATGTGAATGTCCTACCCTGGTCACTCAATATTTCGCGAGGTACACCAACCCTCGAAAACATCTGTAACAGCGCTTCTGCCACGCTTTTGGTGTCTATGGTCGGCAGAGCTACGGCATCAGCATATCGGGTGGCGAAATCAACCATAGTTAAAATATATTTGTTTCCACTGGCAGAACAAGGCCTCAAAGGTCCTATTATGTCAATTCCAACTCTCTCAAATGGAGTATCAATGATGGGCATGTTTCCTAAAGGGGCCCGTCCCACAAGGTGTTTCGGAATCGTCCTCTGACAAATGTCGCAAGACTTGACAAATCTTTTTATATCTTCGCTGATACCTGGCCAGTAGAACTCGGCGGTCACCTTATCTGTAGTCCTCTTAATTCCTTGGTGTCCTGCCATGAGCCCTTCATGCCCGAGCTTGAGTACGGTCAGCGTATATATTCTGGGTACTACCAACTGTTTCACTTCCTTTCCCGAAAGAAATACGATCTTTCTGTACAGGACATCTTTTTTCAAGAATAAATTCAGACACGTGTCCAGCACGTGAAGTAAAACGCTTTCCCAATGCGTCAAAACACTTCCGAAGCGTGCCATCTTGCTTCTGCTGTTCGATAAACTTCTTCCGGTCAGGTTGTTTGTCGGCAAAAGGGACAGCCAGAAGGTCATTACCATCCTGTGCATTCTTTGCAGCGGCCACGTGATGAGGTCGATCAGGCATGCATGACTCTTGTGACTTGTCACAATTATCTTCAAACTGTGAATAGCCTTTGTTGTCCTTTACTTTGCTGGCTGGTGATCGTTCAGGTCTAGGCTTATGATGTTCCTCAACGAAAGGCTGCAGTCCTATCCATTTGTCTGTTGGAAAGGCACCTTCGATGTTTCCAAGGACGAGATCGTATAAAGGATCATCCATGCATTTGGCAATGACTCTTCCCGAAAAGAACGGTGTCTCGACATCGATTTCAGCCTCGGGAAGGTACTTCACAGTTCTGTCCAGCAAGAACACAGGGGTGCTCTTCCCAGTGAAAGATTCGAATGGCACAAGGTCTTTTCGTACTATAACCGTGTTGCAGCCTGTATCTCGCAGCACATCAACAGTTATTGGCCCAATTCGTCCCTTCGCCACAGGTAAGTTACCGATGTATGATTCATGTTTACCAAATGCGGCATTTACAACCGGGATCTTTTCACCTGTTTCTAAAGTGACAAAGGTTTCATCCTTTTCTTGGGGATCGATAACGCACGAGGCTTGAGGGGTGCTGCCCCAACTGCGCCCGCAGTTGTCGGTGCGGTGTCCATATCGTCCACATTTTCCACAGGCTGATGAAACATTAGGCTTTGTATATTTTCTACAGTCAGCCGCATTGTGTCCAAATTTGTCACACAAGTCGCATTTCTTCGTAGCTCGATATTCAGACTTCCTCAAAACGGGCTTTGACTCCCGTTCACCAGAAGCCTTTTCATCTGTTCCGCAAGCTTGCTTAGGGACGAGGGTTGTTTGCCCGTGTGCCTCTAGGTAATCATCTGTTGCGGTGACCACGTCTTTAAGCGATGAACATTTCCTTTCCTTGAGGAAGACGACGAGACCCTTGTGGCAACGGTTCATATATTGTTCCACAATAATTTTCTCTCTTAGAGCCTCAAACGACTTCTCTACTCTAGCGGTTTCAATCCACCGGTCAAAGTATCCTGAAAGCCTGGCGGCAAACTGGCGGCCTGTCTCTGCATTTTCAGGAAATACTCCTCTGAACCGCTCACGGTAGCCCTCACTAGTATAACAAAACTCTTGCAGGAGTGTTAACTTTAGGGTTTCGTAATCCAAAGAATCCTCCGGCGACATTCTGCCTATTACTGTTAAAGCTTTCCCTGAGAGGCAAAGGCTTAAAGCAGAAGCCCAATTTTCTTTCGGCCATTCTTGGCCGATCGCTACACGTTCAAACCTTTGAATGTAGGCGTCTAGGTCATCCCTGTCTTCGTTGAAGAGAGGAATAAGTTTATGGGGACTGATCAGTTTTTTCCTAGGCGCAGCCGCGCTTTCTTCAGCACTATTAGCTGTATCAATCACAGCTCTCTGCGCACGAAGTTCTTCAAGGCGCAACTTCTTATCTAAAATCTCGCGCTCTAACTGAAGCTTACGGCTTTCAGCTTCAAGATTACGGTTTTCAGCTTCAAGTTTACGGCTTTCAGCTTCCCGTGCTTCGGCTCTTTCGTCACGTGCTTTCTTGGCCTGTTCATCTGCCCAGGCTTTAAGTTCAGTGCCTTCTAAGCCAAGCTTTGCACCAGCCAGAATGACTTTATCCATGTCCATCTTCTGTGCGGCCCTCAGCGATGCGCTCCGACTGCACTGCTCCAACCTTCTTATATTTAATAAATTAAGGAGAAAGTCTCCGTCGCGGACGCCATTGTTAGGTAATAGGTTCGGGGAGCATGTGTCAGAGACGTCTCCAAGGGCAACCAAGAAGAGGACACCACGGCACGGCACACAAACATCTATTCAAACACACGAAAGCAAAAATGAACAAGACACATACTACAAATACACAAGATAAACGTCAAAATTGTCTCTACATAAGAGTTCAAGTTATATGACGCTCACAGTTTGTGATGGGGCGAAGCGGTCGTGGCGTTGTCCCTCGCAGACTCGTTCGACGCGACGCGGCAGAGGGCTTCTGTCCGGTTCTTCTACGTCGAGACTGCTAGGCGCCAGGAACAGGAGACGTGCCGGTTGCGAAGCCCCTCGGACGTTGGCGCCCGACCAGGTACTTCCGACAGAGGTTGGCCTCCCGGACGTTCACGCTCGGCCAGGCCAACGCGTCTTCACTGCTCGGGATCCTTGCTTCGTCTGATCGGCCGACGTGGCCTGTTCTATTTCTTCTTCTTTTTTCATTCTTTTTTCTCTGTCCACGCGGCACGTGCAGCACAGCGTCTACCATGCGAGGCCAGTCCTGCTGCTGGGCGCGTGCTTGCGCGTTTCTGTAGCCACTTCGTCGTCGTCTTTTGCGGCGTCGCTGCACTTCACCACACAGGGACCCCTTTAATATAGCACGCAAAGGCCTCTCCGGGAACTCCACCTCACCGTTTCTTTGATGTTCAGAAAGCCACCTGTGAAGGGCGCGTTCGCTGGTGTTTGTTAGGAAAGCGTTTTTTTTAACATAGTAAATACTGGCACTTTCACCTAGTTATTTTGCTGCGCCAAACGCATTTTATCATACTAACTTTGCTTCTTTCGGTAGAAGATTCAGTCGACGCACTTTCAGCGGTCATCACGTACTGTTTTTGAGTGGAACGGCAAACTATTGGCGCCGAAAACGATATAGACACTCAGGGGACCGTTTACTCTAGTGACGTTGATACAGGGTGTTTTGAATTGTCAACGCATCAGTCGCGCTAATGTTGGGGCGTTATCCAGCCAGTTGATATGGAACCACGATTACGGGTCGGAATTGCCTCAATAGCCCTAGCAGCATAAAAACAAACGGGTGATCTGAATAATATTCAGATAACCTGTTCACCTAAGACGACCCGGTCATTCACCTAAGACCCAAAGGCGAAAACCATCTTTTGTCACCCACCGAAAGCTTACCGCACCTAAAGTGGTTTTGCACTGCCTCGAGGATCCCAGGCGTAGCAAGCTTTGTGCACGTCACCTGGTTTTCCACTGCCACCACGATTGGCCCACCGTTGACCAATTGACGACGTCATGTGATGACGTCATCAGGTGGCGTCATAGTGGCTCCATGATGACTTCACCATTTTCTCTTGTGTTGGCGCCGCCGCCGCGCCTCGCTGGTCAATTTTCGTGTTTGATGAGGCATCTAAGGCTTTCGCCTTAATCATTATTGAGGTGTCTGAAGGCAAATGGAAACTTGCTCCTCCAATGTACTTTAGACTGTGAAATCAGCTGCTCCAGAGTGTTCCCAGTGTACTGGCGCAAGATCAGCAGCTCCAATGCGCTCCAACATGGAAATTTTTACTGCTCCAAAGTGCTCCAAAATGAAGACTTGGCTGCTCCATAAATTACTCCAAATCAGAAGTGCTCAGTAGCATCACTGTAAATCATATATCCGACAAACTGTTCTGGTTATCTCTTATCCTCTTCAGACCCCGTGTGCATTAAAATGCACATTTGTACTTTTCCGGTTTTGGAAATTCGCGCCCCTATTAAAGCCAACGTTCTCGGTGCAATCGCATTCTAGAGGATGTGCTGTCATCTGGTCAGCATTACAGGAAGCACACTACAGTGGAAGCCATGCTTTCCCGCTTTGAAACATGGCGGAATTCTCGTCTTCGACGTTCTACCGACAGCGTCCAACAAAGTCCCAAATTACTCAATAACCATGCAGTAATATTTTTGAATTCATGTTTCAATCTTCTTAGGAAGGGTTTAGGAATAATTGGCGCACGTCATGTTACCTTACAGGCGAGTATTTTTGTTATCACAAGCCATTTTCTGCAAATGTGCATTAAAATGCACACTCGGTCTCAATATTTGCTTTGGCGTGCGTACTCGTGCCAGTCTCATGTGGTTGGTATTAAGCTTATTGGCATTAAGGTTTGGCGTTTGTTTCATCTAGGAATCTTTGATGAAAAGGCGAAACGTGTTCTCGAGGCAATAACCAGTAATGACCCCTCGCACCTCTAATTGGCTGACGATGAGGCTGTTCTTTGCCCATTACCTAGTGTTGAAAAATAGGTGTGGCACCGAATTTGAACTTGAGCCACCCAGAAAGCTGCTGAAAGCCAAGGAGCAGCCTGAGCCAAGAACTGCGTGAGCAAGCCACATGCCAGAGCTTGTAAATCAGGTATCTTCCTCGAGATGCCGAAACTCTGGACGTTCTCACCGAACAAAGTTCCGGTGTAGCATCTTCCTCTTGATCACATTTGCGCGAAACTGCTACAAATAGTTTCACAACAAACAAGAGTGCTTTTCACGAGCAAATGTAAAATTTTGTTGTAGGGGAGTGTTATTCGTTTCCTGCGCATTAAGACCCAGTGTGCATTATAATGCACACGCTGGTGTGCAAAAGCTGTTTGCCGTACGGGCGCAAATTTTTTTCTCGAGTAATAAACTATATGTGTGCATTCCAAAAATGTGTTTTGATTTCACCTGTGTGGCCACAAATTTACTGGGGTCTGAGGAGGTTATTAGGCTTACAAAAATATGTTTAAATAAATATACCACGTCTATGAGCCTCCTATGCAAAATACTCAACGGAAAATGTCGTAAACAAAAGTTTATTTTGCGTACGTTCATTTTGTCCTTTTCAGCAGTTCTTCATGAGACGCTCACTCAGCACTTGCACCTCCTTGAGCGAAAGTGCGCAAGGCATCAAAGCCACCTTGTATTGTACTGTTGGTGAGTTGCTGAATATTTCTTTTAACCATTTCTGCTAGAAATTTCGGTGGTAGAAAAAATGTGATGACAGAGCTCACTGTTCCTATTGGCGTTACATTGACATCTACTTCTTCAGTCGCGATAGCCAGCTTTTCGAGTATGAGGATTCTGTTCCGCCTGCGAAGAAAGACGATTGACGGTCAGTACAAACACATCACATATTATAAGCACATAACTAGGTGTCCGAGGCGGAAAGCCACACATCGCTATAATTCGTCTAGTGTAAGTTTTCATGAAGCTGTTGTAACAAAGAAAAAAAAAGAAGTAACAGAGAAAAACGAGCCCTTAAAATTCCCCTTCTTTCGTTCATTCATAGCAGGGGTCTCGTTCTGGTAGACTGGATGCCTTCAGGTTGTATGCGAGGAATTATTGGTCAGCTGCCAGCTCGTAATAATATCACGTGCTAAGTGACGCCAGTGGACAAAAAAACGAGTGTCCCACAGTCGCCGTCATGGCTACTAGCGGCGCTAACACTCCCAGGTTTAAATCAACATATGCATAGGCCTGTGCAACCTTCGCCCCCCCCTCCCTGTCATGTCAATGTACGGGGCTGACTTTGCCCCCACCCCTGGAGTCGCAGCGCCTCCCCTCCCTATTATGTCGATGTATAGAGCTGGCTTTGTGCCCCCCCCCCCCTTCTCAGGTAACTAGGGGGGGGGGGCACGCCTATGAACATATATATACGATAAAGTGGACGGGGGGATGACCACCGCTGTAGCTCAGTTGATAGAGCATTGGACCCGTTATTCGAAGGTCGCAGGTTCGGTCTCTGTCAGCGGCAAGTTATCTTTTCGTCCACTTTACTTTCTTCACATTTACACCATAATTACTACGAATAGCATCCCCTATACTTTCCATCATGGCTATCTTGTTTGTTAGTTGCAATCAATATTAAAACCGTATATCATTTTTAGGCAATCAAGTGCTTTATTGCAGATATTTTATGTAACAGCCGATATAGAGTTGGAAAATTGTGTTATTGCATGCAACAATAATTGAGTTTATATGAAATTGATTTGGAAGAAGATAAGAAGCCTAATTATCTCCAAAAGTTAATGGTAATGATGCGGATAGAAAATATCAGTGAGGTCAAAAAAACTTATTGCGTGATAAAAATATAAAGCAGCGCTTTACAGCCATGACAATAGAAAGAACACACGGCGCTGATGCGTCTTTCTTCGTCCTGTGTATAAAGCGCTGTTTTATATTTTTATCATGGAAACTCACCAACTTTCCCAATCTGCCTGTCTTCTTCACAAGCTTATTGTTTAAAATAATTGTGATTTTAATTTGAAGGATGTAATATAAGAAAAGCAGCTTAGTGAAATAAAGTCGAAAGAAGCTTTTTTTTTCATTTTCCTTGTTATTTCACCAATACAGCTCGTGGTAATACACTAGAACTGGGGTCGGTAACCTGTGGCCCGCGAACCTTATGCGACTTTCGGAACCACGTCAACACCGCACACACAGCCCCTTGTCACAGCCTATCTGAAGGCCGACATGAGAGACTGCAAGGAAAAGAGAATCTCGTTTCCGGCATGCTCGCAGACGTTAATGCATTTGAGCTGAAACTCAACCCTCTCCGACAGCGGGAAAGTGAGTCGAGTCTCTGTCACACCCCTTGCTGCTAATGTTTTGTGAGGGAGACAAGTACCCCTCTGCCCAGAGAAAAATATCTGTCAAATACTATGGTATTTAAAGAAGGAGTTCAAAGTTAGGTTCTCAGATTTTCTACACATTCCAGTGGCACCCGAATCTTTCAGATTCCTTTTAAGGTGGACCTCCCGGAGGTCCCAAATTTGCAGACAGAAGATGAGCTGAAAGACGCATTTGATGCGAAAGTCACAGCGGCGTTTTACGCTGGCCTCGCAGACTCAGTTTTCGAGTTTGGAGAAACTAGCAGCAGCTATGATAACAGTGTTCGGCAGTAGTACATACGTCTGCGGACAGACTTTCTCAAGAATGAAGTTCATCAAATTGAACTTGCGTTCCTGACTACCCGGTCGACACCTACACGACTGTCTGCATCTTTCGGTGAGCAACCTCGATGTCGATATTTGCGAAGTGGCTAAGAAAAGTGGCTAAGAATGTTAATCACCAAAAGTGGCATTGAAAGATATGTTCTTTTGATTTTAATTCTTTTTCTTTTTTGCTTGGAAACAATGTATGTAAATTGTAACCTTGTGATGTGCGTGCCTAAAAGAAACCTGCCTACTTTTCCAGTTTCATGCATTTTTTTGCGTTTGCCGAATTTTTTCTCTTCGCCTGCAAAGCTTCCCCCACCCACCTTGGTCATTCGGACAACGCAGTGACGGCTTCTTGCAACTAGGCCCTCCCCCTCAAAGGGTTGCCGACCCCTGCGCCAGAAAATTTAGTGGTAATAAAGCCGAAAGACGCATTATTATAGTTATCGCGGTATAGTTCACCCTTATATACAGGGCAGCAAAAGGAGGTTCACGGTAATCGGTCGTCACCCGCCAAGATGGTCCGGAAGGTTGCGGAATCGAATCCCGGCCGCGGCATTGGCATTCTTGATGGAGGCTAAAATGTTTCAGGCCAGTGCACTTAGATTTAGGTGCACCTTAACGAGCCCCAGTTACGAAATTTCCGGAGCTCTGCACTAAGGCGTCCCTCAATGATGTCTTGGTAAACCGCAACGATTATTGTTATTATTTTTACTAATATGTCGTCAACGTTGAATTAGCACCAACCTTGGTTAGGCGTCGCGATAACTGGGTGGTTACAGAGCGCGGCCGCAGACCTAAAAGACGCATGTTCTATCCCGGCCGCGATGGCCGCTTATCTGTGGAGGCCAAAATTTGGATGCATCTGTACCGTGCGATGTGAGCGCACATCAAGTCACCCCAAGCGGTTGAAATGATCTGTGACCCTTTGTATCGCGAGCCTCATAATCGTGTCGCGGTTTTGGCTTGTGTAACCGAACAAATTTTTAGTACCAGTGTTGTTGCCGTCCACTCTTTATTCTAGATGCGCCTGTCGCAATCAAAGACGCCGTTGTGTTTTGGCAAAGCTTGCCGTCATAAGTTTCAGAAGACTGTCGTATCTGGATAAAGTGCCGATAAGTACTGCAAGCACGAGCAAAGTGTGTGCTTTGACTAGTCAGGCAGGAGAGTCTGGAACAGTGCGGTCAAAGTAGGAAATAAATATACACCGGATAGCACTCTGCTCACCCTGCTCTGGTATCTGTTTTACATTTTTATTGCCATAGCAATTATATCGACAGTCTCGATGGGTTTTTTCCGTCGCCGTCATGTCCCTATAAAGTGCAAATTGATAATATCCCCCCAGCGCATCGTACGTTCTACGCACGGGTAATACCACACGAGCGGGGGGCGACGAACGTGACTGAAGAAATCAAACGAGCCGGTCCATCTCCATCGCTTCGAGGCGCATGCGATAAGATACCCGCACTTGTTAGACCGGCGGTCGAATCCTCAAGCAGAGTTGAAAAGCCCAGTCCGTCTTTAACGAGCGTGAAAAGACACGAGTGGCGTGTTACTCCAGCAGCAACTGTAAACTTTGATTTTACGGGCGCGGGCCTGCTATCGCTATCTCGCCAGCCATAAGCAGGCGGCTCATATACCCTTCCACGTGCTGGGCTCTCAACGCGAAGAGTGCGCTAAAGGTGTCGCTGGAGCAGCCGTATTCTCTTACACTATCTTTTTGTAGAGGTGCGTGAGATCAAATCCAAAAGAGTTAGCTGCCAGCCTCGCTTAGTATAACATTAAAATTTGTAGCTATCGCATTCATTGCTTCACCCTTGCCGTGAAACTATGACTTCTTTCTCAGCGTCCAGTAACCAAGGATGTTACAGGATTTCCTGTAGCCTCGCGGTCGGGAAATACAGCCTGTCCTAATTACAACTGCTCTATTCGAATACACGTGAAAAATGAGCATGATGCGCATGCGTTTGTCTAATATGTACTTTTACTTCAAGCGATACAGAAAAAAATAGCGCTGCTTGCACTATGTCGCGAAAAGCTGGGTCACTGCATAGCTGGTGTGCACTTAGGTGGTTTTGGTGTAGCCAGGCTTTTCCCGTCTCTAAGAGAGTGCCGGGCACTCTCTTTGGGGGGAGTATTTTCTTTACCCGTATTTAATTCTCTTTTCAAGAGTAAATCACCTCTGTTTGAGTCCGAGTATAGTAATGTCCCCGGAAAGGGTTATAGTACTCCACCTCAACAAAGTAACAGAACTCTGGCTGAAACAAAGTATCAGTACCCTCCGAAGGCACAACTCAAGAAAAAAAAATAGCAATACTCGGGCCAAACTTGCGATTTCAAATTGCTTTCCAGATAGTTTTCATCATGCGGAGATCGTAATGATGAATAGATAATGAACACTAAGGCAAAAAAAAAAACAAAAAAAAAACATGCTTGATCCCTCCGTACAGGAATCGGTATAACACGAAAGTAGAACGTGTCCTTACAGAAGTAGTTAGTTGAATGTTTACTGTACATTGTTATAAGAGAGCTTGCACGACATCTATTGGTGTTTGCCTGCTATAGCACCGTTTAACGTGGATGCACCCACGCTGATGCTTCGTTTTACATCTCCATCCCGACGACTAACATCCATTATCAGTTGTTAAACAAACATCCGTGGAAGCTGTAGTAGTTATTACTGAGATCCTAATCAGAGAAAGCGGAATCACAACAAGGTGCATAGTGACACCACATGTCGTTGTTATTGTATTTGTCTTTCCAGGAGTATCTTGATATTGTTCGTTTTGCGCTTTATGTGACGATTTGTGTGACGATGCTGGCTGCATATAATGACGTTTTTCAATAAAAACTTCAATTGTGAGTACAGCTCATATACTCCATGTATTCGTTCCAGCGTTGCCCCCCCCCCCCCCCCCCCCCTTTTCACTTCATTGTGAATAGAAAGCGGTGTGAAAGACGGAAGAGCATCGCCGAGAGATCGCATTCGCTTATTTACCTGCACAAATCCAAGGCTAGAAACGTGGATATTAAGCGTGCACAGTTCCGTCCAACGCAATGAAATTCACTGGAAGGCGCTATAAACGCTGTTGTTTATCAGTTTTTCCAGAGCCACAACAAATGCAGCACCGGTTACCGCATATGTGTGGTCAATAATGAATGGTGATCACTCGCGGTATGCCGGCACATCGATATAGATCAGGAGCAGGATTATAACTGCGTTTTACTCTCTCATGCCAGGAGACTAAATGGGCGTTCCACCCTGTCAGATGGGGTGGGGTATAGAGAACATTTCATTCTTTCCACTCCTACAGAGTTAACAATGCATTTCACTCCATCCGATGCTTTTCGAGTGTAAAAGAACGCTCTGAGGAGTAACTCTGCTGTTTTTACTACTGCAATACCGTCACCATTTTTTTAGAGTGTGTACATGGCTATGCTTGCTCTCTTTTTCTCCTCTATCTTTATCTCTCTTTGTGTGCGCTCGTTCTCTCGCCCATCAGAGGCATTGCATCTCTCGGCGGTTAAATCGGCGCACCTGCTCTGTAAGCGAAGCAGAGGAGGAAGAAGAGGAAGGTGATGATGAATAGGATGGAGAGAGCGCGTGCCGGTTCATGACGGTGATCGTTTTCTGTCTACGACACAGAAAAATTCATTATGTACAACATACGGAAAATTGAACGTAGCATCTCTCACGCATCAATATTATTGCATCCCAAGGTGATCAAATCGGCGCACGTGTTCTAAGAAAGAAGCAGACGAGGGAGAAGAGGATGAAGTTGAAGAAAACTAAAAAACTGCGTACCAGTTTATGAACATTAAAGTTTTCCGATCCCAGATGGCAAACTATACTTACTATGTTGTATAATACGTGGTTACGCTTTCTCTTTTTTTTTCTGTCTTCATTTCTTGACTTCTGCTTTCTATCTATTTCGCTCTCTGTCTTCAGTGAAACTTCACTTGAACGAAATTCAATGAACAGCAGGAAAAAGTTCCTTAAAGTGAAAGTTCGCTGAACTGAAAGAGGTATTAAGTCGGGAACAAACAGCGCTGGACACGGGACGGTGAAAGAGTGACAGACGAAGGCGCTGAACTAACAACCACTGGTTTATTGCGGGGATCGGCAAAACATACAGAAACTTTGCGCAGAAGAACAAAAAAAAAAGCACACAGTAACTGGGCAGATAGAGAGACAAGAAGTCATCATGCCAGACACGTCGGCAGAACAGGCTTTCACGTTTTTGACAAGTAACTGATTTCACAGCTATGAAGATAAATCGATGGCACACTGACGCAAGCATTTCCTTGCGCGTGGATATGGTAAGCTTCACTAATCTCACGTGTTCTTTGTCCAGCGCTGTTAGTTCCCTTCTGAATCATGTACCAACCAGCCCAGTTAAGCGCACTTCTGAAATAGCTTTGTTCCACCTTCTTATCAGGACCAAAATAAAACAGCCCCTCAACGAACGTCGCCCGGCTAGGGTGCCCTTGAAGAGTGACACAACTATTCTATGCCTTCTGAGAGGAGCGGTTACTTCGAGCAGCTGCGTGTGTCTCGACCTCTTCCGGTGCGCTACAGCTGTGGCTTCCATGGTAACATAGCACGCATTTCGGACCACCGCCCTTCATATCAGCGACAGCCTTTGTTGATGTCTTCTCAGCCTTTCAACCGTCCGCTCTCCACGTCACGGCGACCACGCACACCTACCAGATTACGCTACCCTTTGCCGGCCTCTCATCGTTGTTTGACACCGCAACAAGCTGAGAGGCTGCAAGTGCTCCACGATCCCCATCAACGCGGTGATGCACGCGTCACCGCCGCCAGAAGACTAGTCAGCGCGACCAATGCGGGTGAGGCCGCGAGATACCAGGCGCTATCTACAGATATAACCTCCGCTCCGTCAGCGTTTATGTTCAAGAACAGAGTCCATGTACTGGTTGACGGCGCACCTTCCATGACACTTGTGGATGCAGGCGTGGCAGTCTCAATCATGAGGTCTGGCGCGGCGCGCGCAAGGCAGGATCGAGTTACATGAGTAACCAGTCGGTTTCATGAAAAAAAAACGATGCGCGCGTGGCAATATTGTAGAAAACTAGGATGCGTACATGGTCGGCACCATTCCAGCCAATGAAAGATCAGTGTTATCAAAATAGCCACACCGAAGAGAACAGCACAGAAACAATGGCTGGTCGAGAGATTGCTAATCGCACACGCGCCGACTCTCGCTAACTTTTTGGAGGCGTTCCCTCATATACTGCAACACTCACCGTCGTTTTGAAAGAAGCTACTGCAAGATTATTGTAATAATGCCAAGCTACTAGGAGTGTGCGAATAGTGAAGTTCTGAACCGAATCGAATACGTATCGAATAGTGAAGATACTGAATCGATGTGAATAAAAATCGACTATCATTCGAATAGTTTTCGAATAATGAGACATCCATTTTCAAAGTGGTCTTAGAACTCCACAACATTTCATTCGAAAAAAAGAAAATACTCATCACCTTTCAGAAAAAAATTACGGTTACTTTTACCGTCACGGAATACCTCAGTTTTGATAACTGAGGTAAACTCGTATATGGCAGTGACTACAGTAGTCAATTGTCGCCCGCATCTAAATGAAACTGAGACGAAAAACTAGACAATTTTGAACCGAACAACCCAGATACAGCTAAAGATATCATGAAACCGATAAACATGTCACAACATGGAGCTCGGCATGTAAGCATTAGTGTTGAAAGCTCTATGTGCAAGTCCAATTTACGAAAACACAACTCTTGCTTCTGTTGTTATTCATAAAGCTGAATGTAGTCGTATTGTCCAAGTTCGGTTGGTAGAAGATGAAGACACGAACTGGTTAATGCGATGCTGCAGCAGCATGGTGAAACCTGAGTAAGAGTGGAGTTTTTAGGTAAAACGCCTTCCTCCGTTAAAAAAAAAATAGCGTCGGCAATCTCGTAAGAGTTTGGGCTGCATGCACATCGGTAATTTAGTGATTAAAAGAACAAAAATGACCTCTAGCTGTCTCAAAGTTCCACTGTTTTCGGGTTCTCCCAGTGGTGCTGATTATTCGAAAACTATTCGAAGAATATTCGACATTTCGAATACGTGCTATTCGATTTGAGTAGCAAATCGAATAGCACATATTCGAGTAGCTAATCGAACACACATTTATTCGATTCGTTATTCGAAATATTCGAATATTCGCACACCCCTACAAGCTTACACATTCCGCGCAGAAAACTAGTACTACTTCTTGCAATATAAGTAGCAGCAGTACTTACTCAACAACCTCGACGATGGTCCTCGCTGAGATGGTGACGCTCACAATGGCCGTATAATCAGCCACCAGCGTGGTGAAATTGACGTGAAATGTCACTGAGAGCTTTCTGAATGTCACGTCGACGTGGGCACGTGCACCATTGTGATCAATCCTAAGGACGGTGTCACCACTCTGGCGCAACTTGGACAGACCTCGGATGGTTGCATTGATAACCTGGACCTGAGCGAGCCTTGCAAAGAGGTCTTGTGTGATTTTCGGCAGAGGGGTCGGGTCCAGGCGGAACTTTGTGAGCGCATTGCGTAGATAGACATCAAACGTAGTGCAATCCGTGCATTGCGCTGCAAAGGAGGAGATGGTGAAGCATAAAATAAAAGAAATCCATGGAATCAGGAAATTTCCAAGAGCTGGTATTGACTGCAGCAAAGTATGGTTTTAATGGTAACGTGTAGTGAGGCAAGTGGCGGTCTTACCAACTTGCGCCCAGCTGCAACAATGTGAACGCAATAAATTAGTAGTTTCAGGCAATGATATGGTATGTACGGTATGTTAAACTTTATTCAGATCTTGAAGATCAACCCTTAGGTTGACGCAGGCGGCTCCAATATTGCAACGGCAATTTTTTAAAGACGTGTTCTTTGTTAATACTGCAGGCGTAGTTCTGGAGTTGTTATGGCAGCAGTTGCGGGAGCACTCCATGCGATAAATCACCGTCGCCGTAAGATTTCGCCTAAGGGACAGATGCGAAGAGACTGACACGCCACGCGCATCGTATAGGCTGTTAGTAAAAGGGAGACACCACGTGAGGGTCAGCTCAGAAGATTGCTACTCAGACGCGCCGCTTTGTACCCGCAGAAAAGCAAGGAGGTTATGAGATCGCGAGCTTCGAAGACAGGGACAGAGGCAGGCCCGTAGCCAGGGGGGTGGGGGGGGCTAGGGGGCCCGGGCCCCCCGAAATTCGGATAGAGCGGGGTGTTTTACCAAGAAAAAATAATAATAATGGGTGTTTTTGAAGGCTTTCAACAACTGCCCCCCCCCCCCCCCTTCCCCCGGAAAAACATTCCTGGCTACGGGCCTGGACAGAGGGAAGGGGGAGGGGGGGATGTGTCTGCAAGTGAGCATCTACCTTCGCCCATTGCTATACTTATTGTATCGGCTCATTCAGGAACCAGAATTGTGCATATATAGGTATGCCGGCTCGGGCGCGAGAACACTTCAGCTATTGAGTGAAGCCCGCACGTCTCGGAGAAGGCAAGCTCATCGCTTGATGTGAAAGATGCCTAACGCTGAATTCTCAAGCTCCCGAAAACTTCGCTTTCCTTTTGGTTTTCACATACACTGACTGTAACCAGGCTTTCTTTTATGGAAGGCCACCGCCCCACGAGTCATCATTACGGGGCTTGCTCAACGGCCGCCTCCAGGGAGCGTAACAGCAAGCGAGGAAGCAAGCGCGGACACCCGTGACACCTCGATGTACACGAGCGCCAACTCAGAGTGCTCCTGAACACGAGGCTACGCGGTTGAACTCTCAAGGTGTGGATGTCTTATTAAGATGTAAGCGGATGCGTCACAAATTAACTTTGAATTGTGTTGAATCCTGTTTAAAAGAACAATCTTTGTGTGTTGTACCTGCCGATAAGGAATGAGGACTTGCTGTATTTTCCCATGATTATTTTAATCGAAAAGCTAAGGAGGCGTTCGATGCAGTGTTTTTTGAGCATGCGGGTATTTTTATGAAGAAAGTGAAAGCCAAAGTCAAGGTACTGCGCAAGAAATTGAACCTTGATAACGTGTTGAAGTGTATTGACAAGAGGAAGAATGACTACTTAGAAGTCTTGTGTAGCGCCAAAACACATAAGGATGGTATGCAGTTTCGGGCAATAATTTCCGAGAAAGGGACATGACAGAAATACTTCGTCCTTTACCCTAAAGATAAGCTTAACGTCCTCGAACTGAAGGATCCTTTCCTTGCAAAGAACTCGGATGATGTTCTTCAGTTTATGCGGGATAATGGGGATAGGGGCCTGAAGGCGTTTTATGTGAACGTAACAGACCTTAATTATTCCCTGCAGCAGTCCGATTTCCTTAACTTCGTCGAGAAGTGTGTCGATCAATACGGAGCTGTACGGTTTTCAACTACAGCAGCACCACTGTAAAAGGCTTTTCAGAGCTACTGACATTTTACCTGAAGTCTACGTTTGTTCAAAAAGATGGTACCCCTACCTGCAAAAGCAGGGAGTTTGTATAGGGCCGTGCTTGGCGCCTGTTCTTAGCAACCTTTATTTAGGAGAGTTGGACAGAGCCATATGTTAGAGTGCATTCAAGGCACGAGTGTTTTTAGGATTTTTAGATATGTGGACGATAATTAAATTTCTCTTGACTGCACATCGGAACGCTTTCAAAACGAGTGTGCTAGGGATTTTAACCTGGTAAACGACTGCCTTAGTCCACTTGAACCAACATGTAAAGTGCCTATTGACGGAACCATCAGGTTCCTTGACATTAACTTTGTCATTACCGACAACCACACGTGCTGGTCTTATCATCCTAGAGCTAACTATCGACTTCTGGCTTTTCATTCAAATGATTCCAAACTCGTAGAAAGGGGAGTGACAAAGCTTTGTTTTAAGAACGCTTTGCAGAAGTCATGCCCGCATCTAATGGATGCAAGCTTCAGATTGCAAGCAACACGACTTCAGGAGGCTGGCTACCCAAGACATGTCCTAGTATCAGTAGCAGAAAGCACGCTCAAGCAGGTACGTCTTGGTGAAGACGTGTCCTCGACGAGAGAGGAAGTTAATCGTAGGAAGATCGCTGTAGTACCATACATCCATTGCTTCTCTCACAACCTAAAGAAAATAGCACATTGAGAAGATAATCAACGTGTTTTTTTCGGCGCCGAGCCAACTAGGTAGCCTATGCCGGAAAACTAATCCAAATGGAGTGACGAAACTTAAATGTGCAAAACAGCACAACAATAGATACGTGAATTGCTGAACGGTCGTTGTATACCGGATTCCGTTAAGTTGTGGAAACAGTTACATAGGTCAGACGGGCAGGTGTATTAACGACCGGCTGTGTGAGCACAGCAACAAAGGGAACAAGACACCGCCAGATGGGTTCCTGTCCCTGCATTGCAAGACATGCAAATGTAATCCGTGCTTTCAAGATACCGCCATCTTAGGTAAGAGTTGGTGTGAAGTGACACGCTTAATTCTAGAAGCTGAATGGATAGATTGGGCTGGTAGTGCATGTGTCAGCAGTCCGTCGATTGCGCTCACTAGAAAGGAGTTACAATACCTGCGCACGAGCTGACGGGTGCGATAAATGAACTTTGTTTTTTCCTTGTGCGATATGGTTCTCGTGCATGATTAGCGGCTCAAAAGGGAAAAAAAATGCTGACGAAGAACTGTTTTTGCTCTCACACGTGTTAGTTGCAGCTGTGTGCAAAACAAAATGTATAAGAACCACGTGGTGCCCCAAAATAAACCATTTGTTGGAAGTGTAGCGCTGTGAGTATGTTTCTGTGTTACTTCTTGTGTCCCGTTTCCTTGCGCTACCATTGTTATTCAAGTACGTCGTACCAGCAAGCCCGCCTTGCAACTTTAATTCGACAGCTCCTTTGCCACCCAGGCCAAGCATACCTGGCCTGGCCTGCAGAAGGAATGACTTTTAAATGTAAGATTGTACCCCCATGGTGCCATTCGGACG
The DNA here is from genome assembly GCA_030522465.1 of Rhipicephalus appendiculatus. Taxonomy (NCBI): domain Eukaryota; kingdom Metazoa; phylum Arthropoda; class Arachnida; order Ixodida; family Ixodidae; genus Rhipicephalus; species Rhipicephalus appendiculatus. The sequence goes on from JALIZH010011468.1 coordinate 38,608, forward strand.
AAAACTCTCAAGGTGTTGAAAAACTAAACTCACTATTTCTTCCACATGATTCGCCAGAGAAACATAAAAAGATCGCCGCCGTAGTTTATTCAGTGGTAGATGCTCTTTAAGTGTTTTCATGTAAGATGACTTTATCGCCTGCTCAAGACGCGTTACAGCTTCTAAATTCGCCGCGTTCAGAGCTCGGCCAATGGAATAATTATGAACAGCAATATCGACGTACCAGAGCCATGCCAGAGGCCACCATGTCTCTTGTTCCAAGCTTACATCGGAATGATTTCACATACAGGCTACCGTTCTGACCAATCAACATTAAGGCGAAAGCCTTTAATGTCTCATGCTCACGTCCGTCTGGCGTCCGTCCGTCCTTCCATCCACCCGTGTCCGTCCGTCCGTCCGTCCGTCCATGTCCATCCGTCCGTCCCTCCCTGTCCATCCGTCCGTCTACCCGTGTCCGTCCGTCCGTGTCCGTCCGTCCGTCCGTGTCTCCGTCTGCCCCTGGCATCTCAACGTCACGCCCACCAGCCGCCGCTCTCGTCGTAGCCAGCCAGCCCACGTCAACTCGACCAGTCAAGAATCCGTGTTTTGGTCAGACTAAACTCGGGTTCTCCGCTCGGCCGCTCAGCCACGTTAGAGCTAGACTACCTAGTTTAGATCATTGAACTTACGTTTTGGTTGTAATTAGGAGTGGTTTATCGTGTGCAGTGATCTTTTAGATGCGAAGCATCTTATGCTCGGGTCTATGTCCGTCCCTCCCGCGTCCGTGCCGCGTCCCGCGTCCGGCCACTTTCATGAAGTAGGGAAGCACCCACTATGCGAACCAGAACACTGTAGCACAATATAAGGCCGTCAACCACCACTACAGTCACCAGAGTCATGGCCGAGAGCACAGAGAGGCTGCTTAGCAATGGCTAGACAGGTGGTGTGTGTCGCCCAGGTTGACTCCATTCCTCGATCTTGGTTGCATGTGTTTGGGGGGACGGGGGGCTTAGTCCGTCCCTCCTTCCCGCGTACCACACCACCACAGCGCATGCGCGGCTCCTCCCCCTCTCTCTCTCTCCTCTCCTACGCTCACCCCCCTTTCTATCTTCTAGGAATAATCTACTCTACGGAGCGGAGCCCGCGTCCTACACCCCCCACAGCATCTGCGCGTCCCCTCCCCCCTCTCTCTCCTCTCCTAAGCACACCCCCCTGTCTCTACTCTGGGAATCGTCTACTCTACGGAGCGGCGTCCCACAGCGCATGCGTGTCCTCTCCCCCCCTCTCTCCTACGCTCACCCCCTTTATCTGCTGTAGGAATACTCTACGGAGCGGCTCCCGCGTCCCACAGCGCATACACGTCATATACGTTCCCCCCCCGTTCTCTCCTCTAGGAATCCTCTACGGAGCGGCGCGCGACAGGTGCTGCGACAGCTGCATACTCCGCTGGTAGTTCCGCGGTATAAAAATGACGGAGCGCGCCGCGATGAGCGCCCGGGCCGCTGCCGCGAAACAAGAGCGTTTCTCCCGCTCAAGCTTACCATCTCCCCGCTGCTTCGCATCCACACATGGTTCCCTTTAGCGGGAGATGGTGTAATTTTGTGTGCATATATAGTTTTCACTTTAATTCTTGATTAAATGTTTCGGGTGTTGGTTTGTTAAACCAACTGCTTTGTCAATAAGACTCTCAGTGGCTCAGCCATAGAGGGCCGTTACGAACCAAAAGAAGAATTTGCATCACAACACCCAAGGTGCACGTCTGCTTCTTCAAGACTTCTCGTGGAAGTTTCGCAGCTTTTAAGGCGAAAGCCATTAATCTCTCATGCTCACGTCCGTCCGTCTATCCGTCCGTCCATCCGACCCCCCAGCGGAGTATGCAGCGGTCACACCACCTGTCGTGCGCACCGCTCCGTAGAGGATTCCTAGAGGAGAGGAGAGAAAGGGGACGTGCATGCGCTGTGGGGGGTGTGGGACGCGGGAGCCGCTCCGTAGAGTAGAGGATTCCTAGAGGAGAGAGGGGGGAGAGGACGCGCATGCACTGTGGGGATGTGGGACGCGGGCGCCGCTTCGTAGAGTAGAGGATTCCTAGAGTAGAGGAAGGGGGGTGAGCGTAGGAGAGGATAGGGGGAGGGGACGCGCATGCGCTGGGGGGGGGGGGTGTCGGACGCGGGGACCGCTCCGTAGAGTAGAGGATTCCTAGAGGAGAGAGAGGGGGGTGAGCGTAGGAGAGAGAGGGGTAGGGGACGCGCATACGCTGTGGTGGTGTGGGACGCGGGAAGGAGGGACGAACTAAGCCCCCCTCCAAACACATGCAAGCAAGATCAAGGAATGGGGTCAACCTGGGCGACAGACACCACCTGCCTAGCCATTGCTAAGCAGCCTCTCTGTGCTCTCGGCCATGACTCTGATGACTGTAGTAGTGGTTGACGGCCTTCATATTACTAGTGTTCTGGCTCGCATAAGGTGCTTCCCTAATTCATGAAAGTGGCGGGACGGCGGACGCGGGAGGGACGGACAGAGCCCCGAGCATAAGACGCTTCGCATCTAAAAAACTTCCCCATCTCCCGCTAAAGGGAACCATGTGTGGATGCGAAGCAGCGGGGAGATAATTAGCTTGAGCAGGAGGACCGTCGCCGTTCTCGTTTCACGGCATCAGTCCGGGCGCTCATCGTGGAGCTGCACAGGAGAGAGAATCAGGCGCGTGCGCTCCGTCATTTTCATACCGCGTAACTACCGTAGAGCCCCCCATCGGAGTATGCTGTTGTCGCACCACCTGTCCCGAGCGCCGCTCCGTAGAGGATTCCTCGAGGAGAGAACGGGGGGGGAGGCCGTAGGAGAGGAGAGAGAGAGGACGCGCATGCGCTGTGGGAATGTGGGACGCTGGAGCCGCTCCGCAGAGTAGAGGATTCCTAGAGGAGAGAGGGGGGAGGGGACGCGCATGCGCTGTGGGCGGTGTGGGACGCGGGGGCCGCTCCGTAGAGTAGAGGATTCCTAGAGGAGAGGAAGGGGGGTGAGCGTAGGAGAGGAGAGAGAGAGGGGGGAGGGGACGCGCATGCGCTGTGGTGGTGTGGGACGGGAAAAGGAGGGACGGACAAAGCCCCCCTCAAAACACATTCAAGAAAGATCCAGGAATGGGATCAACCTGGGTGACAGACACCACCTGCCTAGCCACTGCTGAGTAGCCTCTCCGTGCTCTCGGCCATGACTCTGATGACTGTGGTAGTGGTTGACGGCCTTCATATTACTAGAGTGTTCTGGTTCGCATAATGGGTGCTTCGCCTACTTCATGAATGTGGCCGGACGCGGGACGCCGGACGCGGGAGGGACGCGGGACGGACATAGCCCCGAGCATAAGATGCTTCGCATCTATACTCCATCTCACAATTACCTTGCAGCACTGCCGAAGCTACGAGGAGTAAACAGGCAGTGTCCTTGCGCAGCACATGATATAGTCCCGGGCTTAACTCTCATTATCAACGAGGTGCAAGTGCTTTAGCTGTGCTTCTCGCATCACGCGTTACGTCGCTACGTGGCACGTTAGGCCCTTCACGCATGCACTTCGAAATTTCTGAAATAATGAAGAGATTACCGGCTGGTAGCCGTAATAGCCACCCTTTCCTATTGGCTAACAAGCCCTGCAGCTTCCACAGTGCTGCAAGTTACTTCTGAGATGGAGTATAAGAGACATGGCATAGTCAGTCGAATGGCCACAAGCTTTCGCCGAACACACTTCGGAATGTACAAAGAGTCCATCAATTTTTAAGTTGACTGTTGTCCACTATTGCTTCGCGAACTGTTCGACGTGTGGTGTCCACCAAAACCTCGTCATTTATCTCTTAGTAGACCTCGGATGCTTTCTCCGTGCGTTGTCCATCATCGTTCCCAAAACACGCAACTCAAGCTCAGAAACCGACTTCTGTAGACGTCAATCAAATGCAGGTATCAAC
>JALIZH010011469.1:0-14083 GCA_030522465.1 Rhipicephalus appendiculatus
CATCATATGAAAACTTGCACCGTGTGAAGGTGCACGCATGCGTTTGCCTTGTTTGTGTACTGTATTGTCTGTAATAGCCAAGTAACGTCGAGGAAACAGTTTTCCATTTTTTCTGCTGTTAAAGCAGGCAGATGTACGATATCTTTCTGTGGTTTAAAAGGATAGATATCCTTTGTACGCGTGCTGTGACACTGATGCCTCAGCTTCGTAGCGACTGCCTTCTTTGCCGACGTTACGCAAGAAACTAAAACAACCGCTCAATAATACTTTGTATATGTTACAATTCAATAGTATTGAAATAAACGTTTTCTAACCATATCCCGTCTCCGCACTACATTATGAGCCCGAGGACATCTGTGGGAGTTCGTCGGTAGAAAGACGGGGGGGGGGGGGCGCTGCGGGGAAACCTCGCCCCCCCCCCCCCCTGATGGAAAACCCTGCGCACGCCTATGCGCATAGGCATACGCTGAACACTCGCATATGTTTATATAATCAGTTTTTACATTTGTGCAACGATGCCAACAGAAACATTGTTATTGCGAACAATAGAAGCCGTAAGCCGATATGTAGCGCCTGTGCTTGCGAAGATTGTAGCCCTGGCTAGTGCTACGTCAACCAACCACAGTGGATGGCGCTTAAGTATAAAATTGACGTTAAGCCACCATGACTGCTTTGTCATAGGCGTACATATGTAGTGTTTTTTTTAATTAGATAGCCAGCATTGCAACCACAACTCACGTTTCACTAACATTACGCCTGCATAAGATCTTTTTACAAAGCAGTTTCTAGACCTGACGTGGCTCTGTGGTAGAATACTTCATTGCCATGCAGAATGCTTGGGTTCGATTCCTGCTGGCACTCTTTCTATTGTTTGCACTCGTCGGCTCAACGCCGCCGATGTGACTTTTTCTGAACGCTCTCGCATTTAAATTACCAATGTCTGTCTTCGCGGTGCCTCGGTAGATGAAAATTGTCAAACACCTGTGGCGCATACGCGCATACCACGGTGTTAGGTAATAGGTTCGGGGAGCATGTGTCAGAGACGTCTCCAAGGGCAACCAAGAAGAGGACACCACGGCACGGCACACAAACATCTATTCAAACACACGAAAGCAAAAATGAACAAGACACATACTACAAATACACAAGATAAACGTCAAAATTGTCTCTACATAAGAGTTCAAGTTCTTTGACGCTCACAGTTTGTGATGGGGCGAAGCGGTCGTGGCGTTGTCCCTCGCAGACTCGTTCGACGCGACGCGGCAGAGGGCTTCTGTCCGGTTCTTCTGCGTCGAGACTGCTAGGCGCCAGGAACAGGAGACGTGCCGGTTGCGAAGCCCCTCGGACGTTGGCGCCCGACCAGGTACTTCCGACAGAGGTTGGCCTCCCGGACGTTCACGCTCGGCCAGGCCAACGCGTCTTCACTGCTCGGGATCCTTGCTTCGTCTGATCGGCCGACGTGGCCTGTTCTATTTCTTCTTCTTTTTTCATTCTTTTTTCTCTGTCCACGCGGCACGTGCAGCACAGCGTCTACCATGCGAGGCCAGTCCTGCTGCTGGGCGCGTGCTTGCGCGTTTCTGTAGCCACTTCGTCGTCGTCTTTTGCGGCGTCGCTGCACTTCACCACACTTAGCCCCCATTTCGAGAAGTGTTCGAGGGGAACACTTTGTTGTGAAATCGCGCACTAGGGCATTGTTCCGTGGAAAACACTGACACACAAACAACAATGCACTGTAGAGAGATATACACATGTCATGGTCATGTTACTCACGAGTCACTCAATGGTTATACAAAGTTAACACATATACACATGGCGCAAGTGTAGTTATCTCACTAGAAGTAACTGAATAATTGGGGCTTATGTGCTTTCGCATGCAGGACCACACGAACTGCGACTCATGTAGTCGGCCCCCACGTTAGTTGCTCCAGAGATATAACGTACAGAAAAATCATATTCTGTTAGAAGCAAGCTCCAACGGAGAATGCGTGTATTGAAGACCTTGTTTGAGTTTATGCATTGTAGGGGCTGGTGGTCTGTTTCTAATATGAAATGACGACCATACAAGAACACGTGAAATTTCTTGATTGCCCATACTACCGCTAGACACTCACGCTCTACAGCGGAGTATGCTACTTCTCGTGGCAACAGCTTTCGACTGGCGTATATTACTGGATGTAATATTGTGTCATGTTCTTGGAGGAGCACAGCCCCTAAACATTGCTCTGATGCGTCCGTTCTCAGGACGAACTCAACTGTAAAATCAGGTGCCTTTACCACTGGTTCCTGGGCAAGTGCGCTTTTCACTCGATCAAAAGCGGCTTGATGCTCACTTGTCCAAGCAACTCGATTTGGAGCGCGTTTCTTTACAAGCTCGGTGAAAGGGTATGTGAGCTGGGCATACTCAGGTATGAAATCTCGATAATACCCTGCAAGACCTAAAAAGGACTGTACCTGTTTCTTTGTCTGTGGAGGTTGGGCGTTCCTGATTTTTTCTACTGTGTGATTCAATGGCTTAATGGTGCCATTTCCTATTTCATGACCAAGAAACTGAATGGAACTAAATCCTAGTTGCGTTTTTGAAGGTTTGATAGTGAGATTTGCGTGTTTCACTCGCAAGAATAGCATGCGAAGGCTTTCTAACTGCTCATCCCATGTGCCGGTCGCCACTAACACGTCATCAAAGTAATGAAATATGTTTGGTAGGCCATCTACTACCTTCCTGATGAGTCTTGTGAATACTGCTGGTGCCGTCTTCAGACCGAAGGGCATGTATCTAAACTGGTATAGGCCTGATGGCGTGGTAAAAGCCGTGATGGGCTTAGACTCCTCCGACATGGGGATCTGCCAGTATCCCTTTGCAAAATCAATCTTTGAAAAGTATTTCTTTTTGCTCACATTCCCGAACATAGTGTCTATTCGGGGTATTGGTTCACAGTCATCCCGTAGTATTTTGTTTACTTGTCGGAAATCCACACAAAGGCGGATTGTATTGTCTGGCTTTTTTACGACAACGATTGGTGACGAATATTGTGACACCGACTTTTCTATAATGCCTTGTTGAAGCATGTCATTAATCTCTTGATCTACTGCCTTCTGAACTGCAAAAGGTATAGGGTATTGTTTCACCTGAATAGGTGTCTGTGTCGTCAGTTGTAAATGACATACTTCAAGATTAGTTTGGCCTGGCTGGTTAGAAAATATATCTTTAAATGATGCGACGAGCCCGCTCAGCGATTCCACTTGTGCAGGTGTTATATCCTGACAAATTTCCACATCTGCGTAGTTTTGTGTCATCGCTAGCGGCACAAAAGGAATGTCTTCCGTTTCCTCTTCTTTGAGTTCCTCAGCTTTTACTGTACAGGTTGCGGAAGCTCGCCCGTGAAAAACGATGTCTCGATCTTCATAACGTTTCAGTAGGTTGATGTGGAACAAGCGCTTCTTTGTGCCCAGGTCAACTAAGTAATCAACCTCATTTCTTCGTTCACTGATCGTGAAAGGTCCTTTCCACTGAAGTAACAGCTTTGATTTTTCTGTAGGCAGCAGTATCAGTACTTTGTCCCCCGGTTTGAGCTCGCGCAGACGGCTCTTTGCATCGTAGCGAGCCTTTTGGCTGTTTTTCGCTTGCTTCAATTCTTCTTGTGCTGTTTTACACGTCTCCTCAAGACGATTGCGCAAGTCGACAACGTACTCGTACGTAGTTCTAGTTTCCGTGTCTAGCGCGTCTTTTGTCCAGAGTTCTCTCAAAACTGTCATAGGACCTCTCACATGTCGGCCGTATAACAACTCAAAGGGGGGAAAATCCTAAGCTGGCTTGTGGAGCCTCCCGATACGCGAAGAGAAGAGGAGTCAGATATCTGTCCCAGTTTTTCGGCTGCTCTTGACACATACGGCAGAGCATTCGTTTGAGCGTGCCATTGAATCGCTCCACAAGGCCATCGCACATAGGATGATATGGTGTGGTAGTCATTTGACGAATGGACAGCAGGCGACTAATTTCTTCCATTAGCTCTGGTGTGAATGTCCTAGCCTGGTCACTCAATATTTCGCGAGGTACACCAACCCTCGAAAACATCTGTAACAGCGCTTCTGCCACGCTTTTGGTGTCTATGGTCGGCAGAGCTACGGCATCAGCATATCGGGTGGCGAAATCGACCATAGTTAAAATATATTTGTTTCCACTGGCAGAACAAGGCCTCAAAGGTCCTATTATGTCAATTCCAACTCTCTCAAATGGAGTATCAATGATGGGCATGTTTCCTAAAGGGGCCCGTCCCACAAGGTGTTTCGGAATCGTCCTCTGACAAATGTCGCAAGACTTGACAAATCTTTTTATATCTTCGCTGATACCTGGCCAGTAGAACTCGGTGGTCACCTTATCTGTAGTCCTCTTAATTCCTTGGTGTCCTGCCATGAGCCCTTCATGCCCGAGCTTGAGTACGGTCAGCGTATATATTCTGGGTACTACCAACTGTTTCACTTCCTTTCCCGAAGGAAATACGATCTTTCTGTACAGGACATCTTTTTCAAGAATAAATTCAGACACGTGTCCAGCACGTGAAGTAAAACGCTTTCCCAATGCGTCAAAACACTTCCGAAGCATGCCATTTTGCTTCTGCTGTTCGATAAACTTCTTCCGGTCAGGTTGTTTGTCGGCAAAAGGGACAGCCAGAAGGTCATCACCATCCTGTGCATTCTTTGCAGCGGCCACGTGATGAGGTCGATCAGGCATGCATGACTCTTGTGACTTGTCACAATTATCTTCAAACTGTGAATAGCCTTTGTTGTCCTTTACTTTGCTGGCTGGTGATCGTTCAGGTCTAGGCTTATGATGTTCCTCAACGAAAGGCTGCAGTCCTATCCATTTGTCTGTTGGAAAGGCACCTTCGATGTTTCGAAGGACGAGATCGTATAAAGGATCATCCATGCATTTGGCAATGACTCTTCCCGAAAAGAACGGTGTCTCGACATCGATTTCAGCCTCGGGAAGGTACTTCACAGTTCTGTCCAGCAAGAACACAGGGGTACTCTTCCCAGTGAAAGATTCGAATGGCACAAGGTCTTTTCGTACTATAACCGTGTTGCAGCCTGTATCTCGCAGCACATCAACAGTTATTGGCCCAATTCATCCCTTCGCCACAGGTAAGTTACCGATGTATGATTCATTTTTACCAAATGCGGCATTTACAACCGGGATCTTTTTCACCTGTTTCTAAAGTGACAAAGGTTTCATCCTTTTCTTGGGGATCGATAACGCACGAGGCTTGAGGGGTGCTGCCCCAACTGCGCCCGCAGTTGTCGGTGCGGTGTCCATATCGTCCACATTTTCCACAGGCTGATGAAACATTAGGCTTTGTATATTTTCTACAGTCAGCCGCATTGTGTCCAAATTTGTCACACAAGTCGCATTTCTTCGTAGCTCGATATTCAGACTTCCTCAAAACGGGCTCTGACTCTCGTTCACCAGAAGCCTTTTCATCTGTTCCGCAAGCTTGCTTAGGGCCGAGGGTTGTTTGCCCGTGTGCCTCTAGGTAATCATCTGTTGCGGTGACCACGTCTTTAAGCGATGAACATTTCCTTTCCTTGAGGAAGACGACGAGACCCTTGTGGCAACGGTTCATATATTGTTCCACAATAATTTTCTCTCTTAGAGCCTCAAACGACTTCTCTACTCTAGCGGTTTCAATCCATCGGTCAAAGTATCCTGAAAGCCTGGCGGCAAACTGGCGGCCTGTCTCTGCATTTTCAGGAAATACTCCTCTGAACCGCTCACGGTAGCCCTCACTAGTATAACGAAACTCTTGCAGGAGTGTTAACTTTAGGGTTTCGTAATCCAAAGAATCCTCCGGCGACATTCTGCCTATTACTGTTAAAGCTTTCCCTGAGAGGCAAAGGCTTAAAGCAGAAGCCCAATTTTCTTTCGGCCATTCTTGGCCGATCGCTACACGTTCAAACCTTTGAATGTAGGCGTCTAGGTCATCCCTGTCTTCGTTGAAGAGAGGAATAAGTTTATGGGGACTGATCAGTTTTTCCTAGGCGCAGCCGCGCTTTCTTCAGCACTATTAGCTGTATCAATCACAGCTCTCTGCGCACGAAGTTCTTCAAGGCGCAACTTCTTATCTAAAATCTCGCGCTCTAACTGAAACTTACGGCTTTCAGCTTCAAGATTACGGTTTTCAGCTTCAAGTTTACGGCTTTCAGCTTCCCGTGCTTCGGCTCTTTCGTCACGTGCTTTCTTGGCCTGTTCATCTGCCCAGGCTTTAAGTTCAGTGCCTTCTAAGCCAAGCTTTGCACCAGCCAGAATGAATTTATCCATTTCCATCTTCCGTGCGGCCCTCAGCGATGCGCTCCGACTGCACTGCTCCAACCTTCTTATATTTAATAAATTAAGGAGAAAGTCTCCGTCGCGGACGCCATTGTTAGGTAATAGGTTCGGGGAGCATGTGTCAGAGACGTCTCCAAGGGCAACCAAGAAGAGGACACCACGGCACGGCACACAAACATCTATTCAAACACACGAAAGCAAAAATGAACAAGACACATACTACAAATACACAAGATAAACGTCAAAATTGTCTCTACATAAGAGTTCAAGTTCTTTGACGCTCACAGTTTGTGATGGGGCGAAGCGGTCGTGGCGTTGTCCCTCGCAGACTCGTTCGACGCGACGCGGCAGAGGGCTTCTGTCCGGTTCTTCTGCGTCGAGACTGCTAGGCGCCAGGAACAGGAGACGTGCCGGTTGCGAAGCCCCTCGGACGTTGGCGCCCGACCAGGTACTTCCGACAGAGGTTGGCCTCCCGGACGTTCACGCTCGGCCAGGCCAACGCGTCTTCACTGCTCGGGATCCTTGCTTCGTCTGATCGGCCGACGTGGCCTGTTCTATTTCTTCTTCTTTTTTCATTCTTTTTTCTCTGTCCACGCGGCACGTGCAGCACAGCGTCTACCATGCGAGGCCAGTCCTGCTGCTGGGCGCGTGCTTGCGCGTTTCTGTAGCCACTTCGTCGTCGTCTTTTGCGGCGTCGCTGCACTTCACCACACACGGTGTCCGCCTCGTGTAACGGTATGGTGGCGCCACCGCTTGGTTCCCCCTAGCAAGTAGTGCGTCGAAAAGCGGTAGCCCCCTCTCCCAAGCACCCATAAGATCCCATGCATTTTGAGTGAAGTTCGCGCACCTGTTGTTGAAAACTTCAAAAACAAACGAGCGCGATCTCTCGAAAATATTTCACACCTAAGACTAGTCTTCTCTTCGCTTCCACCCCCCTTTGGACGATCCAAGTGATTCCCCTCTCTCCACTAATTTTATTTCTTTCGCTTGCCGTGGGAGTGCGCGCTCTGCAATTGGCAGCGCACCCAACAAGACCACGAGACCAGCTTGGCGGCTGGGCTCGTCTCCATCGTCGCGGTCGCGTCTTCCTTGGACGTTGCAAAGTTAAAATTGTGGAAAAGTCATGGCGAGCCGTCGGACGATAAGCCCTGATTTCGCTCAGCTGCCATCGCATCAACGGCAATGGTTCAGATGCTTCAGACGTGCACTTACTTATGTTCGTTGGTCGCAGTTCAAGATGGCCTCCTGCAAGAAAGCGTTTTTCCTTGACACTCAGCTATATGTGTAGTTCTCGGCGTCGCGGCAGTTTGATGACCCGAGGAGGGGAACTGGTGCTACATTGTGGTAACCGCTGGTACGACGGCAACCTTTACGACATTACTGTACGCTCACGATTGTGCCACAGTTGAAACACCACGCTTGGCGTTGCGCGTCTACTTGATACCACTGTGCGATAACAAGTGTCTTGTTATCGTTGTTGCGTTGGTTAATATAGAATTGCAATTGGAATACCGTTTTTTACAAAGGTGAGTGAGGCTGTAAGTTGTTGCCCTTCAGTATGCTCGCAAGTACACGAACATTACTTCTAGAATCGCATGTCATGTGGATTTTCACGTACCAAAGGAGAATCTAGCATACGATGTATACTTACTACACGCGTGCGCACTTCCTATATAAATCCGAGTAATGCCACGCGTGTGCATTTCCTATATAAACCTCAGTAATTTCGTGCCTAAATTAAAACGCATTTGGTCGAGGATTGTGGCTTCAGCGGTGAAAGGGATTAGATTTTCAGAACTACGTGATTGTAATGCAGTTTGAAGTTTCTCATAATTTTGTGTCTCTTTTTTTATGTTGCAACTGTTTTATCTCGTCTGTGTTAACAGGTAATGCATACTTCAACGCATGTACGTTAGGAACGCATGCATGGCATCGCGCGCGCGCACAGCAATAAAAAACGGGCATGTAATTTTGAAACAAATAAAATAGAACAATCGACGTAGCAAACATCATGGCTGTCTAGTGGAGCAGCGTCGGGAGTGCGAATATCAAACGAGAATGAAAATTGAATAAAAAAGAGAAAGAAACGGTTAGTAGCGGCGCTTTGCGCAAGCCTCCTATGAGCCGCCCGTATCCGCTTTTCGCCACCGTTCACCGCTGGTGGCGCCACCTGTACAGCTCAAAGCAGCAGCGCACGAGGCGGTATGGGGTATGAGCGAGACGAGTTTTGAGAAATGAATTTGACGACGCACGCGACGGGATTTTCACGTTAGTGAAGTCACGACCAGCCAGACATATTCTTCTAATACTCTTACCCTCCCATATTAATTTTGGCAGACCTCAAGTTAAGGAGGCGATAACGAGAGCGTCCAGACGTAGGCGGATAGATAGATAGATAGATAGATAGATAGATAGATAGATAGATAGATAGATAGATAGATAGATAGATAGATAGATAGATAGATAGATAGATAGATAGATAGATAGATAGATAGATAGATAGATAGATAGATAGATAGAAATGCTCAAAGTACTTGGTGCAACAAAGAAATGCTTCGCGTTTAATAAATCAGCTTCTACAGCATGGCCCTCTCAGCACGCGCAACTGTTGCCCGCATAGAGCGAAGTTTAGTGCCACGGGTGAGGTAGAGAACGGCAATCATCCCCATGTCGTACGCACAAAGCATGATTCGGCCACTCTTGTCCACCATGGCGTTGAATGTGTTGACACACTGGCGAACGTCGAAGACTTCGCATCCGTAGAGGCTGTCGGCCGGGGTAGCCTCCTCTGCGTCGCGTTCGTAATCGAATTTGCCCTTGGAAATCAGGTCATTCACGTCTTCTATGAATCGGTAGAATCGTTTCCGTGCCGTAAAAGCTTGGCGAGAGTTCGACGGTTGGTGGTCGGGTCCTGCAGAAAAAGAACGTTCCCTCGTTACGCAAACGTGCATCATAATCCGATCGGGTGCAACTTTAGAAAACTACGACGTTTCCTCCTCAGGGGCTGATAAATATGAGCCTGCTCCAGTGGGCGTGCGCTCTCGAGTGGCGACGTGAGCCGGACGGCGGTGACTCCACCGTCCGGCACTATTTCCTTAGTCGCGAAGCCAATTGTCTCTAGCGCTTTGATCTTCTGGGCGGGGTCCCTCTTGCCTTCATAAAGAGCCGTTCAGCCACCAATAGACGCTCGATCGTCTTCGTGCCTTTCCGCTATTCCCAGAAGCCAACAATGTCACCTGTCCCATTTGGGGATATCGCGAAAAATAGACGCTATCTAAAGGGGGTGAAGAAGAATCTGCTTGTCTCCTAGGCAGGTACGCGCACATCCTGCTCTTTCTCCTCACACGGAGAGGATGAGCACTCGGAGAGGTGAGCCGACGAACCGAGTGCAGCTAATGAAAGAGCAAAATAAGCAAGCGAACTCGTTTCCATTATGAAATACCTGTAACTCTACTAGCGTTCGCTATGGATTTGTGCACAACTGCTATAGCACAACTAAGCTTCGACCCCTGGGTTCTTCAGGATGCTTTATGTTGCATCCCACTCTAGATATAGAATGAATGCTGTTAAAAAAATTGCGTTTCATTCTGTAGCCCCTTGATCTGGACAACGTCTTGGTTGCAGTTTGGCACATTTAAGGTGTCCATTTCGAACAACGATCTTTTCTGTGGGCCAAGTAGCTTGCCTACAGAGGCTAGTTGTTGCGATTATATGCGCGATGTTGCAAGATATTAAGGCGAAAGCCTTTAATGTCTCATGCTCACGTCCGTCCGGTGTCCGTCCACACCCCGACTGCGCATGCGCCAACCCATTAAAAAAATAAAAATAAAAAAACCTCCTTCCACCTCTCTCTCCTCTAGGCATCCCTCCCCCGGAGGCCACACCCTCACTGCGCATGTGCGTCCCCTTCCTCTCTCCCCCTCCTACGCTCCCCCCTCTCTCCTCTAGGCATCCCTCCCCGCGGCATCCACACTCCCCACTGCGCATGCGCGTCCCCCCTCTCTCTCCTCTCCTACGCTCCCCCCCTCCCCCTCTCTCGCCTCGCGACGCCGACGCAGGCAGCGTCTGCTAGCGAGTTTCTTGGTTGAAAAAACCGACTGCTCGCGCTGCAAAACCGTTCACTGGCCATCCCGAATATATAGCAATGGATCCTGACCTGCAAGGTGGTGCCGGTGGGAGATTTCTCCTGTGCGTTGTCGAACGTGAAAAATTCGCAGCGTGCGCGTTAACTAAAAGCGGACTGCGGGTCTCTGTGTCCAGTCCGAGTCTTCTGTCTCTCATTGCCCATTAGCAGCGATTGGGATGTTCCAGTAGGAAACACCGGTCCATCACTGCGTGCTTTGCGCCCCCCAGGTTTCTCTCCTGTGCAACGCTGCGATGAGCGCCAGCGTCAACGCCGCCGCCAGTGTAAGCGTTAGCGCCCGCTGCTTCGCATCTACCACATGGTTCCCTTTAGCGGGAGATGGTGTAATCTTTAAGGCGAAAGCCTTGAATGTCTCATGCTCACGTCCGTCCGGTGTCCGTCCGACCTCCGTCTGGCGTCCGTTCGTCCGTCTGTCCGTCCATCCATCCGTCTGTCCGTCCATCCATACATGTCCGTCCGTCCGTCCATCCATCCGAGCTCTGGCACGGAGCCAGGTGGCCGCCGGGATGCGCAGACGGACGCCGGTCGCGTCGGACTCTATAGCGCTCACGCTTTGATTGCGTAGCGTTGCTGTGCCCAGAGTTTGCAATCATTCTGACCGACGCCGTCTCAATGGACCCAGGCGTTCACGGAATACACTTTCCAATTTACAATGGGTCCGTCAATTTAAGAGCTGGAACGCGGATGGCGTTTGCACGATGCGCAAAGCGGGAGAAAATACTAACGCATGCGAACGGAGGAAGATGAGTCTCGCGTCTCGCTGCGTTTCGCGGTAAAAAATTAAAGAAGAAAACACGCGCCCATTCGGTTTGTGTCTTATCCCACTGAGAGTGTAAAAGAAAAAAGACATGGCATAATCAGTGGAATGGTCACACGCTTTCGCCGAACACACTTTGGAATGTACAAAGTGTCCTTCAATTTTTTGGCTACGTCCGATATGATTCGGTCTATGTATATTTTCGGCCTGTTGATGCATAGGTAAGAGCTCATGCGCAATAATACAAAGCGAAAATGACATTGCAGTAAGCTATGTGGCACGCAGCCACATTCCTGATGCATCACTGATGTAAGAAAGCAAGAGTTGCGGAAATCGTGATTGTTTTCTTCAATATCATTTCATTTTCAACATCAGAAGACGAGAATGTGGGAGGATAAGAAGCTTCTCATTGCTCGAACTCAGTCATGCTCATATTGGGAGAACTACACCATGCGTACGGCACTTCCTATGCTGCGCTGATCAAGATATAAAATATACAGGGTTCGTCCACAAACTAATGTCACTGATTATATTATGAATTTATTTGTATGCCGCAGCGCACCAGGGCCGGTTGGAATTAGTGGAGGGCGAAGTTCGCTTGAGCACTTCCAGTCCCTCAGTAGTTCGTCACCATCTGAAGAGTAAAAACAGGCATTTCCATGAAACACATTTTCATTTGCCATGCAAACGGTAATACTGCGCTCGTAGGAGCAAAGGTGAAAGGATTGGCGGCAAATTTTGCGTGAAGCTCGGCAAGTCCACAGTGTAAACTTTTCTTTTCATGAAGGCAACCCATGGTGATGATCGCTTGTCGGAGTGTCGACCATCCGCCGAAAAAACGTCATTTTGGGACAGTTGACAAAGCCAAATTGGTTTCCACCAAGACGCTAAAAGACAAACTAGAGGAGGTCTGCAGAGACACCATCAATGGCTTGAAGTCCTGCATGAAACAATATACCGATGCAGGATTATCCTACTTCAATAGCTTTCAATCTGTTGTAAGGATCGAACCAACGTTTCTTCAATCGGCTGACTGACAATACTTTTCGGACATACCCTATAAAAGTACATCTTTCAAGGCTGGTTGGCGAAAGGTAGCTTTGTAATGACGGACACGAATTAAGACAGCTACAACACACTCCTCCATCCTCCCTAATTTTGGTAATGTCATAATTTGCACATCTCGGGTAAGAGTTTTGTTATGGTAGTGCTGTTTGCGCAATTATATATCGAAGACGTGAAGCATGGGTAAGACTTATGCATGTTATTCCCATGCTAACTTAAAGCTAACCTAAACACATCGATGTGTTACTCTGCTCCCCTGGTTGCACCCGATTTGACACAAGGGACCATTATACTCTGGCAGTAATTACCTTGCATATGATGTCATGGATGCAATTCCCAACGCACTGGTAGTAAAAAGCAGTTACTACTTCAACGCAGCATATTCTACAGCTGCGGTTAATTACTGATATTTTACGTGCCAAAACTGCGATATGATTATGAGGCAGGCCGTAGTGGATGGCTTCGGAAATTTTGACTGCGGTTGTGTAACATGCGTTGACATAGCGGAGTACCTGGGCCTGTAGTATTTCGCTTCTCGATATGCTGCCTATATGGCCGGTATCAAACGCGTACAATACTGTTCAGCAGCCGAGCACCCTAGCCACGCACAAAAGGTCTCGCTAGCGTTCACAGCGAATCCGTGCGAACAGAATTTGGACGTTAAAGGCATCTATATGGGTGATTATGCTTCACACTGCAGTGCAAGGGAATCGAGGGCTGATCAATTAGTAATACAGGCAATTACTTTTCTCCTATTGCGAGGGATTTAGCGAGACCGTTGCGCAACGCGGTATGCATGGTCCCCTAAGTCCCGGAGGGCCTCGCAAACAATGTAAGCCGAAAGCGGTCTGCCGACCCCTGGACGACAAACACCCCGATACGCGCAATAACTCGGCGGCACATATCAAAACCTCGTTTTCCGTTCCCCGTAGACAAGCTGCAAAATCGTTTACCTGTGCAGACGTCAGAAAAGTGCAGGGCAGGAGCTGCAACAATCTGTCAGCATGGATTACTTCCAATCTATTGTCGCTCTCGAGTAAACGGCAATCTTCTCGGGAACTGTATAGCACACAGATTTTCGAAAAGCAGCGAATAGTTCTTTCCGCTGCTGAGTCACGTTATAAGATGATAAGTCCAATAACGCCCCCTGAGTTCCGCGCGCCCCCTGAATTGCACAAAGAGACAGCTCGCAGATGACACGTGGTTCGTACATGGTTCTTAACTAGCATGTGCGTCCAGACGTGTGCACCCAAACCTGGCCTTTGAGATATCATATCACTTTGATATGTTCACTCATATTACAACTGCCTAATCACTCTATGTCCCTGCGGGTAGATGGCAACGAAACGGAGTTAACAAAAAAGAAATATCAATCGCCCAGTTTACATAACACACTCACACACGTGTGTTGGCCATAACACATTACGTGGACACTTGAAGGAGTATCGGCGGTTGTTTCTTGTATATCATTCGTTTCTGTTTGGATGAGCAAACACAGAAGAAGAAAAAAAAAACACAGAAGAACCAGCCCGCTTGATAGCAGTTATCGCAATAAAGTTGTGTGATACTAAACAGCGTGCCTGGGCTCAGGCCGGCTCACCAGTTAAAGGCGGTGTACCAGCCTCGTGTCTTCTACGTGCAGCCATTCCCGGGCCCGCTCCAGAGGGCGCGCTGGTTTTATCCTCGAACCACATTGCTCACCGCTGACAACATCTAAGCCATTCGCCCCTTTTTGATGGTCCAGTGGCTCCAGGCGCTTCGCAGTTCACTGACATTGACTCTAGCGAGAGTCTGC